>JZSA01003119.1:0-68092 GCA_000956155.1 Cotesia vestalis
AAAAAAAAAAAAAAAAAAAATACAAAAAAGGTATAAACGGCCTAGACCTTGTTCGACGGTGAAAGTAAAGGCCGTGTCAATCTTTAACTTGTTACTTGTATTATCATCATTACATTATATATATATTTTTTATTTACTTTTAAAGTAAAGACTCTTCTATTACATTATGTCTAGTCGGACATGAACGTGGCATCGTATCTGACATTGACAATATTTCCCGATTGGCCATGACTTAGAACGTCATTTAATAAATATGTACCCATATACCGAGTAATAATAATCGTTGAATTGGATTGCTCGGCGGTAATTGACGGATTTATTTGTTCGTGTTTTTTATTCATAAATAATAAATGAAAAATGTTTCATGTTTATCGTCGAAAGTTTTGTTAAAAGATCCGGTTGATCCAGTTTTCATTTTATTTTCCTTGATAGGCGCTCAATGTCAAGGTACTTTGCATCTTTAATGCAGAGTAAAGATGAAAGATGAAAGCACGCTCATGTTTGTATAATATCAACAAAATTAATGTATATATATTAATATTGAGGTAAAGTATTTAAGTATTATATGAGAGTTGGATAAAAATGGTGATGTATTAAAATTTCTAAAGCGATTGTAAAAACGTAAGTTGCGTGTGACCTGTTCCGCGTTCGTGCTGAGAATTTATATTCGGTGGGTGGTAATCAGATTCGGTTAATGTAAGTTTGCCTAGCTTCGTCTACAACGATAACTACAAGTGACTAAAACGCACAATGTAATGGGTAAAAACACTTATGGTCAGCGAAAAGATCTGTAAGCGAAGTTATAAGTTGGTTCGCTGAACTAAACGCAAAAACTAATATAAGAATGAGAAGTAAGAAGTAAGGTGTAGTTACAACTTACAATATAAATACATATAATAATGATAATAAAAATAAATAGTAGGTCAACCACACCGTCCGAGGAATGTGGGTCAAGTTTGCGGCTTCGGACATCCGTTGTCAGACCGGTCTTCTTTCTCTTCCTCTTAGTTTTTGAGTTATAGCAATAAGTATCGAGAAATTAATTCCCGCGCTTTATTTTTTGTTACGCGAGTTGTCTTAATGAAAAAAAAAAAAAAATAATAATAAAATTCATTTAATGGCTTATTTTGGTGAGGAATAATTTATTTGTTTACGAAATTAAGAATATGAGTTGTGGAGAGAAGTCGAAATTTAAAAAAAAAATTTTTATGAACTTGATTGATTTTTTTTAAGTACAAAATTTTTTTTTTGTATTTAAATGAGAATTTTTTTGTAATTGAAATTTATTTTTTTTAATAATTTGGAATAAATCAAAATTATTATAGTGTAAAATTAATCATAAATTTTTATTTTTTTTTAAATTTTTTATCAACTAAAATCATTTTTTTTTTTAATTATAGAAACAGTACTGTTACCAAAGTCAGCAAAGGAAATTTTATTTTTTGCAAAAAAACTTGAGAAGTTTTCTTGATAGCTATTTTTTAGCTCATTTGCGCTCAACTCGCCATCGTTCAAAAGTACATCAATCGAAAAATTTTGAGAAAAAAAAAAACATCTCATTGTGTATCAAAAGCGATAAAAATAAAAAAATCGAAGCTCTTGAAAATCTAACCAATCATTTTATTTTAAACTTGAATTCTAACATTCATCGAATAAGTTTGATTAAAAATTACAAAGTGCGTATAGAGAGATTTTTAAATTGAAATAACTTTTTTCCTTAGTTTTATATGACAGATAAATTTTAAATAAAAAAAAAAATTGTATCAATATTTTTTTTTTATTTTCTAAAACCATAATTTTTCGACAAATTCTCTCTATAGTAATTTATTTGCTAAGAAATTCTAAAAATTACCATGTAAAAGTTAATTAAAGTAATTAATTTTATTTAATTAAACGTAGTAATGTTATAGAGATTTATCATTTTTTAACATTTATTGTTTATCAATAAGATTTAAAAATAAAATAGTATTTATCAAAATTTGGTTCAATTTTCCGAAGTCAAAAATTTTGGAAAAATATGATCAATATTGACAAACCTAAATTTCAGATGAATTTTTTGAAATATTTGATAATCATTTGGCAAATGAAACTTGTTTTAGCCAATAAAAATTTAATTTAGTCTAAAAATTCCGTACTCGTATATTTTTCGGATCAAAATCCAAATTAACTTGGATTTTAATAATGAATAAAATTGAAAAATCAAGCAAAATTTCTAACAGTTTTCTAACTAATAATATCAATAAAATAATTTATCTTTTACCAGAAAAAATGAATATTTAATTTAACATCGACATAAATATGAATATCTCGAGATCTATATACATACATACATCTGACATGAATATAAATTTTTTTTTTGTCTGGGTCCACATACCCAAGAAGTGAAAGTAAGATCATACTCTTACCTCTCACCAATAACAACTTAAACTCACTGCGCCTATAAATAAAATTAAACATTATTATATATTACAATATATATAGACGTTTAAAATTCTCCGAGAAGACTTTTCAATTACGATCTCAATCTATCATCCATTAAAAACTAAATAAAGCACTCAGCTCGGTTAAGTATCGCTATAAGTTAAAAGTTAACAGTTGGAATGTTTAATTTAAATTTAAATACCGCCCGATTATTATTATCATTTTCGATGATTTTTCATTGGTGAGATCCAGACCAAGAGACACATTATCTTTAATGTCGATCACAAAAGTCAACACAATAAACTATTTATAGGGTAATAAGGCAATGAAATGATAAATAATGAATAATAAGTTAAGTAGCGATGAATTAAATGCTAATGAAAACTGGAATCCATAAATATATTATGGTATGGTTAATAAAATAATTTATGATAAAAAATAATAACAGAGAAAATAGTTTCGCATGGTAAGCCACGTTCGCGATATAATATATAATATATAATAATAATAATTGCGGAATTTAAAATATAAATAGCAATAGTGAAGAGTCGTGACCTACTTCCGGTCAAGTTCATTGCTCATCTGTTCGTTGCGGGTTTAACAAGCTTCAAGCTCGTCTTCATATTATTATATTATATTATATTAATAACTAGTCATTTAACCTTTGGTTACTTTGGTGGTATAGGTGGATAAGTAACACGACTTACTGAGTTAAATCCGCGAAACCTCTAGCAGATTACCATTCTGCGGTGTAAAATCACGTTTAAATATTTCTCTTATCTTAAGATTGTTGAATGCTATACTTAACTTTTATTTTATTTATATTTAGATTTAATATGACTACTTGTACTTTTGTTTAACTACAGACTGCACCGCTAATGGAAGAGTTAAGTATTAAGTATCAAGTAGACGCTCAAAAAGCAGTTGGTAATTTAGCATCTTGAGTTATTTGTTGAGCGCTACATAGATCTGGAGAAATTTGGTGAATAGTCCGTGGAAAATTTATGTAATTATAGTTGGACTATTGTCATTGTTATGGGTGTTGATACTTTCTGTTTTAGGAATTTCTATTAGAAACTATTAGGTGATTTTTTTATTTTATTTGTTTGAAGAATTTATCAAGATTAAAAATTTTACATTGATTCGTTTAAAACTGTAACATTTATAATTTTATAAAAAAATTTCATATCTTCTTCAAACTTCTCTTTATCAAACAATCTAATTAATTATAAATATTGGAATCAATAAATAAAATAACGAACTATCATAAATTTTTTTATCAACGAACCTATTTAAGTGCTTCATTCATATTTCAGTTGATTGAGTATTTAGACTTTTTTTTTGTGAATTAAAACAGAAATTGTATTAACGAGTGTTATACATTGATATTATAGTCTTTTTTCTATGTATTTTTCTACTCTCTGTTTTGTATTTGTCTACCAGTTAGTATTAATTAATTACTTAATTAATTTTAAAAACTACCTAATAAAGTAAATTGAATATTTTAGTGTATACAATTTTTTCTATCTTTTTTAAACTCTCTTCTGACAAATTTTAAAGTCTTCAATAAGTTCTTCCTTCATTGGATCATTACAATTACATTACATAATTTATATATATAAATATATTTAAAATATATCGATGAATAATCACTATATTGACAAAATTAAAGTACACATTAACACATAATCATGCGCGCAAAAAATGATAAAAGAAATGAATCAACTAAGAAAAGTAATTAAATATATTTTTTATTGTGAAATATTTAAGAGTTTTTTTAAATTTAAATTTTGTGGAGACAGAAGAAAAAATTGGACAGAAACAAATAAAATAAATGGTGAATGATAAATTATAATATAAGCGATCAAATCGGTTCGATTAAAAATCTTGCACTAAAAGCTTTCAAAACTCTTTTATTAAATTAATGAATAATTAAAAAATAACTGTCCATAAGTAATTGAAATATTATAAGGTGTGATTAGACCTCTTCTGATTCATAATTTTCTCACAGAATACTAATTATTCAGAGTAATAATCATTAGATAATCGTTACAGAATGACAAAAATATGAGTCATAGGTCGCCGTGAGAAATATACTCTCTATTCAATGGCGATCATACAAGCGAATTAAAATTGCCATTCACTTTTACTCCTTCGGACAATTCGATTCTGTGTAACTAATAAATATTTTCTCAGCATTCAATAGAATTTGAAAAAATATAAAAAATCTACAAAACAAAACAAATTGAAAGAGAACAAAACAACAAATTTAAAAAAATGCAAAGGCCAAAAAAACAGGATTACATGATAAACCCACATTAAATCCTGTATCAAACTGTACTCTATTGTATATCAGTGTACAGTCTAGGGAAAAGATATTTATCGTTCGACTTAGAAAAATTCGAAAACCGTGTCACGATTTCTTGCGTCGTGCCGGTTGACTCGCGCCGGTCGATTCACTTTGTAATCAATTCCGTCTTTAGTTTATATATTAAAGAATAACAACAACAATAGTAACAACAGTAACCGAGTAAGCTTGAAAAAACGCTTAATCATAATATGATAAATTTCCGTATGATTAGAAAATTAATAATAAAAATAAATTACACTAAATTAATAATAAAACTCAAACAAGCTTAACATAATGAAGTCATTGTACTTTTTTTCATGCCAGGCTTCTATTATATTTTTTTTACTTAGAGAAAGCGACCCGCCTTCAAAGTAAAATGCATTCCATTATACTAGAAGAAGAATGCACACTTCTTTTTATTGTTTTATTTATTTTTTAATTTGAGTCAATCTGAGATTAAATAATTTTATGAAAATTTCTGAATTGATTACTTCACAATGACGATCCGTATCATTATTTTAGCGTTAAATTTAGGTAATTCAACTATACAGATCCTCACATTAATAAAACAATTGTCTGTTTTGACGAAACTACATGTATTTACAAGAGCGACTCTCTGTATGCTTAATTCAAACAAATGAATACTTAAGTCAGAAATCCGGATCGTTATTTTAAGGAAACGTCATTTGAGGATACGTTGCATAGTAATTTTTACAATATTTTTTTTCCGTGTTAGAAAATCCAAAAGACGATTCACAATGTTTATTGAATTTTTTATAAAAATTAAAATTATATTGCTAATTAATAGAGTAAAGTGCAAAAAGATGAAAATTTATAGATAAATATTGACACAATTTAAATTACAAAAATTCCGAGGTATTTTTCTTATTCAACTTAGCTCTAGCTGATAATATAATTCATATGCGCAAAAAGAACAATAATTATAATTTATCAAAATCGAGTTAGATAGTCTTATTAGATACCGAAACTTGAAAGGAACAAAACGAGTATATTAAAAAAAGAAACTACTTAAATAATTAATTTTTCTACTGTTACTGTATTTCCAAGCTTGAAAATTTTTCTATTGCTTGTCGTGAACAAGTTTTTAGTTTATTTTAAAGATTTTTTCAATTCTATTATGTTAAATAAATTTTCAAAAATTGCAAAATTAATTTTCAGTGAATTATCTGCTTGATAGTGTACAAATTATATTGCTTCCGTGAATTTTTGCATTATAAGTCGTGCAATAATGCATAAGAAAAAATTTTTTATTGGTATGGAATGTATTGCTTGTTTCAAAATTTAATTGAGTTCACAGTTTACAGGAAAATGGCGTCAATTTATTCTACAAAATGGAGACATGCATGTGCAGGCAAATCGAAATTGAAGCAAAGATAAATAACTTTGAATTTCAGCAACTAAAACATTTTAATGAAAACAAATAAAATTAAATATTTTTTTGTACAAGTTAAATTGCCTTAGCAGAAATGTGACCTCTAAAAATAGAAAATTTACATATTGACAGGACAAAAATAGTCTCTAAAAGATATATCAAGAAGAAAGGTCACTGAAACATTCAAGAAGTAATCTGAGTGTAAATTGACACGTAAAAGTAAAAACTGTTACCATAAAAGGATGTATAAAACAATGCCGGTTTGTATGAAAGAAAATTATAAGGATAAAGAAACGGAAGTTCTACTTGGTGTTGAAGGAGATGAAAATCTTTTATTTAATCATTATCATGGAATTCTCGAGTTTCTCTTCATCTCTAACGCCCTCTTCATTCATCATTCCAGGCATTTATTCTTTAGCTAACCCCTCGTCAGGTTGTAGTTATCTCGCGGTACATAATACAATATAATGCATGTGTTATGTATGCATCCTAGTCATTATTGTACGAGGAACAATGTGCTAAAATGTTATGTATAAGACTGAGATCGATCCGCGAATAGAATGACCGGATACACGGGCCTTGAGGATTGCAAGTATCTCCCTTGGTTGGTTTACTTTTATTCATTTTCAAATCAGAAAATCGTTAAATAAAAACCTACTTATATCCTCCATACACTTGCATGGTGCTTACATAACATACTGCTGTTATTACTGAATTATTTTGTGAAAGGCGAGTGGGGGTCCGTCTAGGATATCATGTTTATTTTGTTATTAAATATATGTATAATGTGTTATTAATGCATGACGTTTTGCAATGTATATTTAATATCAGTTCAAATGGTCAATGTACCTATTTGCTTGTTCTTTTTTATTATTTATTTTGTAAGGAACTGTCATTTTTTGCTCACTTTCGCTTCTGATTTCGTGTTAGTTGCGGAATATCCACAATATTTTTTAAACACGCAGAAAAAAATTTTGTTAAGATAATCTAAGATATGTTGTGGTAACAAATGAATTTGTTAACATAGGGATAACAATTCATATGTTAAAATAACAAAATTTAAGTTATTACAAATTATTGATATGTTATAACAACAAAACAGTTCTGTTACTGTAGCAAACTCTTTTAGTTGATTCGACAAAATACTTTAGTTGATATAACAAATTTTTTTGTTGAAATATCAAAACTATTCTATTAAAATAGCAAAGAGAATTTTTTGGAGAAACAAAGACAATTTGTTGAAGTAATCAAGAGAATTTGTAAGAATAACAATGAGAATTTATTGGAATAACCCATTGAGTTTTATTATACACAATTTTTTTCGTGATAAGCTTTTAAAAATTTGGAAAATATTTTGGCAACTAATTAGTTTTGTTATTTCAACAAAATCGTTTTTATGCGTGAAGTTTTTCTATTTTATAATAGAAATAATAATAATTTTATTCGAAAAATTACAATAAAAATACTATTTGATTCTAAGAAGACATTATTTTGGAAATTTTACTCTTGCTCCGAGATACTGAGTCTTTGACCAAAGTATAAATTACAGAAAAATATACTGCCGTAGAAAATGAGTTTACTTATGATAATAAATTGATTAGTTATTTTAACAAAGTGAGTCAAGCCGCAACAAAAAATCAGTTTTTAAAACCGCTTAATTAATTTGTTGTCTTAAAAAAAATCATTTTGTTGGAATAATAATATCTGTTTGTTGTTACAACTAAATTATTTCGTTATCAATAATTAGCTGATTTTCTTAAAATGACAGAATTTATTTGTTGTCTTAACAGCCGATCCCATCGTTTTCTCGCGTCGCACTCACGGCAAGAAACGGTACTATCCTTGTTGCACTTATGATGATAAAGCTAATTACAGTTTTATGTTTTTCTTCTAAACAAATGAGAATTTAAAAAAAAAGGCTCTGATATAAAATAGATAATTAAAAAATCTCTTACGTAGCAGAGCGTTTTTTTCGAAAATCTTCTTTGTTTAGAAAAGAAATGAAAAGCTGTAATCATAGGGACCGGCTCTTAAACAAATAAATTTATTTTTGTAACTATTAGTTATTTTGACAAAATAATTTACCTAGTTCAACAACAAAATTTGTAAGATCAACTAACTAGTTAATGTTAATGCAACAAAATATTTTTTGTTAAATGAAAAAAAATATTTTTTATCCCTATGAAAGAATTTAGTTGGTACAACAAACCGATTTGTCAATTCAGCTAAATTGTTTTGTTGAACTAACTAAAGGGTTCTGCTACGAAAAATTTCTTTCATAATGGAATTCAAAATTGAACTTTATAAAAATTTGGAGTTTTTTAAATTTCTTGTCTAGTTCAATTACAAATTCTGCAGTTCACTGAGCAATATTTCTTAAAATCATAAAAACGGAGATTAAAAATCTCATATCCGTAATATAATTTAAAAATGCAGCGTAAGAATGAAAATAAAAATAACAAAAATCATTAAAGTTAATGGTAAACTTAACTTATCCAACATCTGTAATCTAAAATTCTGACCCACAAAGATACTTAGCAATAATGTAAGCAATTAAAAAATTAATTATCCGAATTAAAAAAATGATCGGTTACCCATGCCGGGAAACTGCAAGTCATATCAAGAAAGGTAGCGTAGACAAACCTAATATAAGTTTATTTATCCATTAGAATTTAGAATCTAGAATTGAGAATCCACTTTACTATTTACTGTAAGTGTTGCTAATTTTTCTGCCGCTCGGAACTAAGTATAAGTGAAAGGGAAGTACAAAAGTTCTCCACCTAGTGTCCAGCTCTAAGAGACCTAGATATCCACACTCTCCTTCAAGATCTTTCATTATTATTTTTATTTTTATCCCATATATTTATTTATACACTTATAGTCTTCGTGAGCGGATGAAATTACCAAGTCTTGCGGACAGCGTTAGTGTTTCTCATGGCATTAGATTGTCTATGTATTTAGTTACTTCTTTTTTGCTACTTGTCATTGGCCATTATCTATTATCAATTACCCATTACTCATTGTTTTCAACAAACCGATTCCTTATTTGCAGAATTTTGTACCTACTTTTATTTCTCATTATTTTATTCCATTTCTTCTCGTTTTTAAAAGAGCCATACATAATTTTTATGTAATTTTGTCAACCCTTGTTAAGAAAAGCAATTTAATAAGATCTAACTCATTTTAAATTGTTTTTAATTTTTTTTCTTAATAAGGGAATAGAATTTACTTTTGAGGGAAGTGCAATTTTTTACAATGATAAAAAATTTTTTTACTGATGAAAAAATAAATTTAATTTTAGTTTTAATATTTTAATTGAAAAAATATGGGGATTAGACTAAGCCAGAATTCCAACCCGGATCTCCCGAATGCATGTCAGGTGCTCTGATTTTTCTTAAATCAAATTAATTTTGTTATCAGTATGATCATCAACCATAAAATTTAAATTAATAAAAAATTAATTTGATTGAAGAAAAATATTAAACTATGAGAATTTTTTATGAAAAATTTATTTTTCTTTAATTTTTTTGTTTCAAGTAAATTTCACTGTTCAAGAGTTTTTCTTCTTCATTCAAGATGATCAAATTTTTTATACTGATTCTCTGAGTTCGAGATTTTTTTTCTTCATGTTAATTTTTTTTCATCAGAATAACAGTAAAATTTTGATTCCAATATTTTGAATTTTTATCATAGACTCTCATAATTTACAACATTTAATAATTTTTAGAGTGCGAAAATAGTACTGTAAATTTTACCAAATTTTCTGTAATTTTTTAATGATATTTACCGTAAAAAATAAAACAGAAATTATAATTTTGTGAAGTAATACGGTACTTTTTAAGAATAATTTTCAAATAGTTAATTTAAAATAATAATTAAAGTATTTTACTAATTTACTTAACTACATTCATACTTAAAACTGTAAATTTAATCAGAACGTGTTCTTAGTGCAAAAGTTTAGTACTGACGTCAATGCTAAAAAGTGGTGTACACTTATACCATAAATCATAATAAACCAGAAAAAGGAATTCCTTAACTTAGATAAAATATTAAATATTCATTCAACAAGACCAAATTTCAAATTTTCAAGATTAATGTAATGGATTTTTAGATAAAAAAAAAAAACTTTATTAAATTTTCAAAATTTTTCCTACAAAAACTCAATGATATTGTCTGCTTTCTCTTAGAAGTTAGTATCCATGAACGGGCCATACATTGGATCAAAGAGACCAAGACACCAAGACACCATACCGATATACCTTTACTTCTATTAAAGAATAATCTTATTGGAGGGGATTGTTATATAGGTCTTACGCTTACTGAGAACTTGTTTCAGACAATTCACGACTCAGTACTCGAGTACATTTAGGATTTTATTTTTCACGTGCGTTTAAAGTGTCAATTAATTAATTGTTATCCCTTGTTAATAATTTATTAAACTAATAGCTCCGGAGAGGATGAGTGGTATTGTGTTGTGTAGTTAATATTTTAAATTAAGGAAAAGTAGTGTACATTTAAAAAATGGTAAGTACACTCGCTGATTTTATTAGTTTTTACTAGTCAAGTGGATCAAATTTAGCTATCTATTTATTTATTATATATTTTATTGTATCGAGAGTTTTTGAATTGGGGTCACGGTGATTTTTCTATTCCTCGTTCTCAGAAATTTCAATATAAATCCATTTTATAGACGACTGACCTGCGGTCATAATTTACAATCAGAGATTGCGGCAATTTAAACGTTTAAGTGATTGATTTAAAATTTAGAGATTTAACTTGTCGGTAAAATTTCTTCCGCGGTCGAATCGTTTTTTTAACGGGCAATGAACTTGTGGGTTTAGAAAATTTTCATCCTTCTATAGAGCTAATTAGCGGAATGCGGAAGTTTTGGTGATGAGAAGCGGCCGGTTTTTCAGCTCTTTTTTTCAAGATTATCCGCGCAAGCTTTTCATACGGAACTAATGGAACTTGCTGTTCAGGAAGTCCGGATTTGTTGAGGAAGACATTTGAGATGGATATAAAGTTTCGATTAAAATTTAATTTAATTTAAATTCAAATTTTTTGTTGTTAAAGTAATCTTTTAAAGAGTGTTAATTAATAACTTTTTTCTCAATTAAATTTTTTTATGGAAATATAGACTTTAATTGATTATTATTACTTGTTTTTTTTTAAGAATTTGATCATTTTTAAGCGAAAATAAATTTTATTTCTTTTTAATTATTTTAATTGGAAGAAATTGAAAATTTTAGTAATTATCTCTTAATTGAAAAAAATTTATAAAATTTATTTTTAATGATAGCAAAATTAAAAATACTTTAGAAGTTATTTTTCAATTAATGAAATTTTTAAAGTAAAATTAAAAAAAAATTTTTTAATTGTAAAATTGAGTTTTTTTTGTCATAAAAATTAATTTTAAAAAGAAAATTTTTGAAATTTTTTTTCAGTAAAAAAATTTGATAGACGTCAATAATAAATCAATATTTGTTATTTCTTTTTTACCAAAAAAAAACTAATTTACAAACTTAAAAAATCCTTCAGCTTAATACCGTTTTAATATAAAAAATTCAAAATTCTAATATTGATTTTTTTTAATCAGAAAATTCTTATACTTCGGTATAAACTTCTTAATTAAAAAAAGTTTTAAAACTTCATTAATACTTTTTCATTGAATATCAAGGGTCGTTATTTTTTAATAATTAATAATTAAGTCAATAATACATTTTTGTGAGTCTAAAAAATTTACAAAATTTTTAAATTATTAGCCCATAGAAATTAATAATAATAATAATAATAATTGTTTGTATTATAAATATTTTCCGGTAATAAAAATTATAATAATTTAATCCAAGTTTCTATTAACAAAAAATTCTCCATTCATAAAATAGAAAAATTTTAACCATCTGCCAATTAAAAATAATAACTGACATTAAGCTGTCATTATTAAGTATATTAGTTAAGTTTAAAAAGTCGGACAATCGAAAGCAACAGAAAATGTTTTGGTGTCGAGCGGCGCTAGCGGGCCCACGAAAATGAGAGCTCGAGAGAGCGAAGGTGACTAAAGAAAGTTCTCAGTATGTACTATAACTACACTATCAACACACTTATTTATTCTCCTTTAATTCAATTCCTTTCCGTCCGGTGAGTTTAAATAATATAAAGGGAGATTCTAAGTCATGATTTTACACTGATAATTTTCAGTAGAGTAGATCAAGTGCCAACAGTTTCAACACATCACTAATTTTTTAAACAAATGTGACATAATAAATTATTGAATTATTTACAAAGTTCAATTGAATAAATGAATTCCATTTTTAATTCAAATAAAAAATTCATTAGACAACTTCTAAGTTGATAAAAACTCTGAATATTTTATAAAAAATAACTTTGAAAAATATGGTGAATCAAACCCGGACCTTCCTGATTACCCACGAGAGCTTTTGACATGTAATCAGGGAGGTCCGGATTCAATTCCCGACTTGGTCGATTTCTCATACTAGTTCAGTTATTCTTGGCTTCCAATGAATTTACAATGTAACTATTATTCATTCGATCATCATAAATTCCGCTGTTTGTTGGTGCAGATAATTGCAATTCGTTTCAGTTGTTTTATTTAATTTGTAACCTGCTGATGATAATTCAAAACAAATTTTTTGCTGTTGAATATAATTATAGTTTGACAATTTGTAAAGAAATTTTTTTGACCCGATTTCAAACTTAGAATTCAATGACTGAATTGAAACCAATAAGTTATGTGAGGAATACAAGTAAAATTTTATACGCTTTTTTGACCCTAGAACCTTTGAAAAAGTAAACTTTTATGTTTTTTTCAAGGTTGCCACGTAATTTTTTTTTTATTTATTTATTTAAATAATAAATCAACGTTGGTGTAAACAAAAAATTTTTTCTGTTGTATTCAATTGGATTTCGGCTTGTAGGGCAAATAACTTAACTTATAAAAGTTAATAAAAATTTTTCATTAACAATAATAATAATTTTGATATTTATTTTTTTCTAAAGACTGGTTTTTATAATAATTTATATTTTTAATTTTTATTGGCTGTCCAGTCTAATACAACAATTTTTTTCTTTAATTTTTCGTAAAATTGTTAGCTAGTATTTCCCTTCAGGCATAAACAAATTATTGTCAATTCATATTTAAATTTGTCATTAAAGATAAATTTGACTGAAAAAATAATTCGGACGGCCCAGAACGTCATCCTGGAAAGAAATACAGGCTAACAATATTACGAAAAATTAGAGAAAAAAATTGTTGTATTAGACTGAACAGCCAATAAAAACTACAAACTAAAAATATAAAATAATAATAATTTATTCAATTTTTGTTTATTTAAAAAATTTTTTTTTGTCGGATTATGTCAATCAATAATCTTAAATGTAAATTATCCACTTGCTCCACTGCCCACATTTTGAATTCCTTTACAAAAATGAAAACGAAACCGGAACCCTACTTAATCCCTAATTAAAAAAGAAACTCAAATGAGCCCTCGAGATAAAAAAGCCCACGGTCGGCGATAAGAAAGAGATTACGATGAAAAAAAAAGAAATGGAAAAAGAAAAAGATAATCGACCTGGTTTGCATGCATGCTTCGTTATGTTTATTCGATCGATAATTATATTCACTTAGCGATACAAATAATCATGGATCTATCACAATGAAGAGAAAGTTATTTAACTTAAGTTAGATATGTATGAATGTAAAAATGTAAATTGGGCGGGTACTCTTGTTTCGTTTCATTAAGTCGGTACAAGTACTAATATAAATACTAAGTAAAGCCTTTCGGGTCCGTATCAAACACAAAGTAAAAGGGGCAGAAGCATACAGAGTAAGAATGGAATGCGATCAACACACGTGTCGTGCATAACTATACAACTATCATTGCTGTTAATATTAATGTTATTAAAATTATCTTTGTAATTTAACGTGTGTATATTTAAGATGATGATTATTGTTGTCATTATTATAATATGGTGAGGATGAAAGCTAAAAAATAAAATTAAAGCAAACACGCGAGGCTTCCGCGATTCAAATCCCGCACGTATGTTGTTTAGTTGTAATCATGTCAGTAGTACAGCTGACTATTGCAATGTAAAACGTAAACGTAAACGTGCTAAATGCAATCCTCAAGTGGATGTTTATGCACGAAAGTATTGTTCAATTGAATAATGAAACGCCTTATTACTGCATTAAATTGTTATTAAATTTCTTTTGTGGCTTTTTTTTTAAATTCCTTTTTCTTTCTCTCGATTACTGGGTAACCAAAGCTAAATTATTCTTCTTTCATTTTATTAATTATTACGTTTTTGATGTCAAAAGGATTTTTTTAGTTTAAAAAAAAAATATCCGTCGGAATTTTAATTATTTTTGTTGGGAATTATGTAATTATAAAAGAGCGCGTATTTATGATAATTTGAAAATTAACATTTATCTTATACGTTATTTAATAGAAGTGTAATTTTTTTCATGGGAAGGAAATTTAAAATAAATTTTTTTTTCTAAAGAAATTTATTTTGCAAAAGATATTTTTCTATTATGTAAATTATTTAGAGTTCTAATTAAAATTTAACTTGGAGTCTTGAAGATGCTAAAATATTTTTAAAAGATCATGTAAAGTATATATAAAAGAAAAAAAAAAGCTTGCGTGCGATAATTTTATGAAAAAAAAGCATGACTAGCTCTTGAAAAAATAAAAAATCCTTTACTAAGATATCAACAAATTTTAATGTTATTCATTTTCTAAGTAAATTTTCATGTAAAGATTAATAAGAATAGTCATTTTTATACAGAAAAAAATTTCAGTAAAAACAAAAAAAAATTGTAAGGAAAATTATAAAGTTATAGTGAAGGAAAAAGAAATTTTCGAGAGATAAGAGCTTCTTATATTAGCTCATGAAACTTCTAGAGCTAAGAATTTTTTTTTATGTAATATAAACACAAATAAACTAAAAATTTTAGGTATAGTAGATAAATAAGGCCGATAGGTTAACATACTCACTTGAGTAATTAAATTAAATTTAATAAATTTTTTATACTTAAGATGAATCATCGTGTTAATTATCGAAATGATTATTTTACTATTGATCTTAAATACTAAAGATGTCTAGACTGTTTAATTATACTAAAATAAGTCGAAATTATCCGACTACAGTAGAATAAGAGCTAATTGTTACAATTTTTTAAAATATTTAATTTTATTTTTATTCATGGTAAAAATTACTATTTTTTATTTGTGTTTTATAGATAATGTCCTTGAATAATGATTAACATGAAAACTAGTTGGTTAACTTGTAGTTTTTATTTTATCAAAAATGTTCCTCGTAGTTACATTGAAGAAAAAAAAAATTGATTAAAAAAAAAATTTTTTCAATCAAGAAATTGGCTTTAAAGAAATTAATCGCTTCGAATGAGAAAACAAATTTTTTAAATAAAGAACAATTTGTTTATTCGAATGAATATCTAAAAAATATTTATCGTAATTCAAGTTTTTTTTTTTAGAGCAGGCCAGTACTCTAAATTTGAAAAATGACTAATTTAGAAAATAATAAATGTAAATAATCTGATAATAAATGTAAGATGACTTAATTACAATTTCTTCTAGAAATTTCGGTATGTAAGATGACCTAATTAAAAATAATATTTCCAAAATCTAATAACAATAATTAAAAGTTTCTCTCAGTTAATTAAAATGAAGAAATTTCTCGGCTTACAAATAATTTATCTTTGAAATAAACTAACAAATACCGAAGATCTAACAATCAAATAATTAGCGGTCAAATTATAAAGTGAATCCATAGATCATAGACAATAATTACTTGCGATTCCCACTTTTTCTTCTCATTCTCAACTAATAATTTTCTTATTTAGAAATCCTCCGTATATTTACGATTATTTACAGTTCGTTAGCTCTGTTTCACTCCAAATCCTGCAGTATATTACTATGGTGATATAAATGTATGCCTACATATGTGTTGTTACGACACGCGAGTTAAACATGTACCTCGGTGACGTTGATAATAATAAAATAGTAGTAATAATAATTTCAATACCTTAACTAACGATAGTGTCGATGTTGGCTCCGATAAATTATCCAACATCCACTTAACTCACATTTTTAAAGCAAAGTAAGCTAAAAACATTTTTTTACCCAATTAAAAACAATAATTATAATTAATTCCACTTTGCTGTATAACGAAACATTTGTATTCTTTTTAAAAATAATTTACACTCGAGGTCGACTACATTCACTTTAAAAATACATTTTTTTTTTCTATAAATATCATTTAGATAAAATTCGCTCTAGAAAAATTGTTGAGTTATTTACAATTAAAATTTTTAATAAAAAATTAATATCGAAAAAATTTGAAATTGTCACCTAATTTTTTTTAGTCAAAAAAAAAAAAAAATTGAAAAATTAACATCTTAAAACATTTTCTATAAAGTTATTTTTGTTGAAATGAACTTTTTAATAAGTCTTAAAGCTTTCAATATTAACAAAAATTTTATTTCGATCGAACATTGTTAATAAATTTTGAGAAAAAAAAGTTGCGAGTGCTCAAAAAAAAATTCTAAATAAAAATTTTATGGGTTGCAATATCGTGGATTGTGAAACTAATATTTTCAATATAAATCGATTTAATAATCAATTTGTCAATAAAGAATTTTACAACTTTAAAGTTTGAAAAAACAAGTACAATTTTTATTCATGAGTAGTCTGTGTAAAAAAATCGTCTTAAGACTCTTTTAAGTTGTCGAATTTGTTATGAAAATTAATTTTTACACATTTTTTAGACGGTTTTGCGAGTTTTGAATCACATTATTATTAAGTGCGCTCTTTTCAAATTGAATTTGAAGTTTTTGAAAAATTATTATCCGACAATTTTAAAACTTTTTTTTATAGAAGCTCTGTTTTAATGTTCCACAGGGCTCTGTCGTTGTTAGTTCATCTTAAAATAGTCTTTAAACATTTTTTTCAGACTATTTTAAGATGAGCTCACAGCGATAGAGCTCATCTTACACGGAAAAGAGTTAAGAAATCAATTCAGAGTTTTCAAAAGAATTTTCTATCGATAAATTGAAATTTTTTTTCCGCTGAATCTTAAAAAAAAAAAAAATGTCATTTATCAAAAAAAATTTCAAACATTATTTTTATCAATTAAAGTATTTGGAAGCGTGAAACTAAACACCTACCAAAATTTCTTGTTAATAAATCATTAACCTTATTAATTTATTATAATTTATTACAAATTTCTAATTTAAAAATTCAATTTAATGCACGACTGGCTAAAGTGTTTAAAGTGTATCGCTAAAGTAAAATCAAATAAAATAATCGAAAAAAAAAAAAAAATGACAAACTACTTTCGTTCCAGTTGTCTATTAAGAGTTTTTTTTCCTTTTATATCGTTACTTATAATATCGCGTAATTGAGTTGGCATTATAATTATTGTTGCGATTGTAATTACAACTGGCAAGAGCAATTATAAAATAGGAAAAGAATTGCCCAACAGTCCAGCAGTGTAGAGCAAGATCCTGAATAGAGATTTGACCGGTTAAAAATTTTTTTTTGTTAATCGTAGATCGTCAGGAAGACAATGATGATTCTCTTAATAACCTGGCTGAGTCTGTCAACTCTTGTCTCCGTGGAGAGCAGCGACAGATGGTCACGTCAGACGTCAAACAGCGAGTGGATTCCTTTGGCACGTCCAAGATCGGCACTTCCGCATCAGACGCCAGTGGTCAGTAGTCACAGTCAGTCACCCTCTGGCTCCGCTTTATTACATAATCCCAATAATAATATTCAATCGCTGAACCTACCTCCGGCATTGCAGCAAGAGTACCAGCAGCAGTTAATGCAACTTCAAAAAACTCAGGAGAGCATCCAGAAACTTTTGTTATTGCAGCAACAGCTCAGGTCGCAACAGCAATTGCTTCAGGTATTTTTTTTTTTTAATTGGTAAATTAGTACCTCCACCCCCATGAAAATAAAATTATTAAAAATTTAAAAAAATAATAATAAATTCAAATAAATAAATGTAAAAAAAAGGAATGCATGAAATAAATGTATGAAAATATGAAAAACAAAAAAAAATGTATTTTAATCAATATTAAAAAAATTCAGTTATGAAAATATATTAAAACTATCATGTAGTTAAAAATAGAGTTATATAAATGTTTTCATATTTTTTTAATACACATATTTCTCATATATTTTAATGATTGATAAAATATTTAAAATATAACTATTTATAAAGTTTTATCTACTATTCATTTATTCTTTACATATTTTTAATACAAATTTTTTTCACTGACCTACTACTTTTTTATTAGAGTTTTCATTATCAGGGCAATAGTTTAATGAAATTTTTATCGTAGAATCAAGCGTATCTGCCGAATGCTGTCGAAGAAAACAAACAGCCATTCAGACAAAACGCAATTCCAAATAGGCAAGTTGATTATAACTCAGAAATGGCACCTCCGCAACTGTCTTCAGATGCTTTGCCGCCTGTTTATTCTTCACAGCAATTCAAGCAGTCTCAGGAGGCGGCAATTGAAGGCGGAGTTCCACCTTCTGGACCGGCCAGCGATGGAAAAGGAGAAAATACCGATGAAGAGGTCGGTTTTATGGTTTAATTGTTTAATAAATACGTCGACGAGTTGTATTTAGACTTGATTAATTCACAACTAAATTATGCATTGACATAAAAATTAACTTTGTAAAAAAAAAATTTCGAAACTAAGAAAATCATTTTGCAGAGTTTTTTAACGAAACTATTTTTAATTAGTATAATTTACTTAAACATTTCTTTCGAGAATTTTCCTGCTTGATTCAAGAAAAGAAAATTCTTCAAAATAATTTTCTTGGTACAATATATTTTCTCTTAAATTAGCTTTCTTGTCAGCTTTAATTTATCATACCCACTTAAAAAGTTTGTTGTTATTATTATTTTATATAACTTAATTAACAACGAATTAAAAAATTCAGTTTTTTTTTTTTTTTCAATAATCATAACACCGTTTTTAAAGTTTAATTTTATAAATATATCCTATTTATTAATTAAATTATAAAAATTTTCAATATAACTTTCATAGCTAAAAATAATTAGAATAATATAAATTCCGATTAAAAATCAAAACCCAGTTTAAATAATGAATTTCCTATCGAAAGTTCCGCGCTCCGAATAATCACTACCAAACAAATTTCTCGCGTGACCGAGTGAGTGAGATAACAAATAAACATTGACGTAGTAAAAAGAAAGCGGGAAGCAATAAAGTCAGTTGATAATTTCATTACAGATTCAGGTGGTATACGTCCCAGCGGAAACACTTGCGCAACGAGGCCAATCCAAGGAGGAAAGAAACCGCGACCACAACCAATTTTCCTTCCCGCGACACGATAATCGTTACTCCCATCCTCAACAAATCGACTCCTCGCCCCCCGTCACCACAGAGGAGCCCTACAGCCAAGAATACGTCGAGTTTCCCCGAGGACAGCAAGCGATCGAGCAGTTCTACAAAGAGGCCCGCCAAAAAGAACTTGACCGGCTCAACGAAGAGCGAAAAGAAATAGCCCGTCAAGCTAAAATCGCTGCTGCCGCTCGCCAGCGGGAGCAAGAACGCGCTAACCAGCGCGACATGGACAAGAAGCTCAAAGAACTCGCTAAAATAGAAGAACTCGCGAAACAACGTGAACTAGAGCGCATACGTGAAGACCGACTTCGCGAGCGCCAAAGACTCGAAGAACAGGAAAAAGTTAGAATGAAAGAAGAAAAAGCCCGTCAGGCAGAAATTGAACGACTGGCAGCTCTCGAGAGGCAGAAAAATGCCGAAATCGAGCGGTCTATCCTCAGGCAAAAGGAGCTCGAAAAAGCTGCCCTCCAGCAAGAAGAAGAAAGAGCCGAAGAATTGAAGAGTTCTGAAGAACTTCACCATCAACACCACACCGAAAATATCAAGCACAAAGGACCCAGGCATCGCAGCAAGCCGAGAAGACCTCACAAGGACGAAATCCAAGAAGCCTCCACAATCCCTCCTCCCAACCAGCCGCCCCTCGCCGTGTTTATGGGTCCAGACCTCGAAGCTCAAGAAACCCAGCCCCAGTTCCAAGTAATTGACGCCCTGCGATTCTTGCGTGATGCAAAAACGATCCCGGTTCTCGATCATGTTTCATCAACCAACCCCCGAGTCTTCGTAGGACCCGCGAATTTAGAGCCCCCTCAAGGGTACTCTAAGTTCGACCTGCCCTATCTTTCTTCCCTGGACATGAATCGCGTTGAAAGACGTGTAGATAAACTTCCTTTCTTCGTTGCGCCTTTGAGCTTCAGTCCACCTGCCGGGTACTACAAGATTCCTTTCCCTCATCCGCACATTGGGTCGGTGATCGTCAACAGCCTAGATGACAATATCGGTCCCTCTGCCAGTCAGGAAAGTTCTAAGACAGTGCCAAATGTTATTGATCACAACTTGCCGGTTTCTGGCCCTGGTCCATACCAGGCGAGCTATGAACTAGCGAGTCGAGCTCCTTATCCTACCGGATATCCATCAGCCACTCCGCAGTATCCTTATCCGTCGAGCTCCGGGAACGAGGGGTATTTACGAGGATATGAGCAACAATCTGTGACTCCTTATCCTCAACCTGAAGAGTACGCGACTACTACTGATTACAGAAATCCGAATATTGTATCTTCGTATTCGTATGACACTGCTCCTACGACCCCTGCGTATCAGGATGGATATGCGCACACTAGGGTCCAGCCGAACAAGGACCAGGAGATAACCTCCCAATTGGCTCAAGTCAACCAGCATGATTACTCTCAACACAGACACGCTGAGAATCCTTATCAGCATCCTAGTCAACAGGCTTCTCATTCCTTGAATCCCCACCATGGGATTTATCACCTGAATCCTAATATACAGAACTCGTATGAGGAGATTGATGCAAGGCCGGTTGGGCCCAATGGAAATGGGAATAGCAATCCGAATGTGGTTCCTATGACGGGGTACAGTTTGCCGCCGGAACTACCGCCGATTCATCCCCAACTTCCTGGATTAGTTAATTCACTGCTAGATCCCAAGGAAAGTGAAGCTGATAAGTATATTACGACAACTATTTCTACTACTAGTGAGCCTACTACTGTTCCGACTACCACCGAGGCTATTACTACCACTCACAGACCACGGGTTAGACAGAGGTAAGTTTGGGGAGATGGGACGACTGTTGGATCAGTTTTTTGAATGTAAGTAAATTTTTGGACTGTGGTTTTCAGAGGAAGAGTTACAGCGCGAACAACAACCCCCTCGCCGACGAGCATCACCCCCACGGGGTCCACGCAGAGAAATTATGAACGGACACGAAGACCATTTAATAGATCTAGATCACGATTTACGACTACTACGACCACCGAAGAGTATAAGGACACTTACGAGCCAAGTAGGTCTAAAGTTCCCGAGACTACCATTAGGTACACTACTCAGGAATATCGTCGGCCGGCGAACAAGATACAAAAGTTCAAGAACCGCAATCATGAGGTAGGTTTATTTTATTTACTTATATGAAAATGACTAGCAATTTGACAATATTTATGAGTATCTTTGGCTTCTATAAATGTTCAAATCAAAGTATTTTTAGGTACAAATTTGTCTTGACCTTAATTTCATAAATTATTTCCAAAAATTTAAAATCCAAATTCTGAGTAAAATATCGAAGAAACGATAAATTTACACAAGTACTTTTTTGTAGGAAATTAAACTCTCTACATACATAAGTTTGTTTTCAATTTTATCATATCTCCCATTTTTAAGCCAGAAATTTGAATCAAAATTCAAAATCAAATCATATAAATATTAAAATTTTTTTTTAATCTTTCAAGTAAAAGTCTTTCGAATTTTTTCAATGATACTAAATTTAACTACAAAATTAAATGTAAATAAAAACATTCCAGGCGCTAAATCAAATCCCCAACATTCAAGCCCACGAGACGTTATCTGATGACGGAAGCATCCCTGAAGACCCAACCAACCCACGTCAATATCAAAACTACAATGTGCCACTCACCACCGTGAGCTCTTTGACGTATAGCGACGAAAGTTTGACAACAGAACGCGATTACTCTAAGAATCCTAATTACCCTCATCTATCTCACGACAGATTCCGCGGGTCCGATAGTGGCTACCAGGGTAACTTACAGGCCCAGGGGTATGATTATGATGCACCAGAAGGAGCTAATATTAATAGTAATAACAATAATGCTCCGTCGACACCGATATCGGTGACACCCGAGTATTATTATGCCGATAAAACTGAAAGTGCTGAAGGCGTAACGGATATACCTTATTCTCAAGTGGAATATCGTCCTAGTATTAATTACAACAATAATAATAACAACAATAATAATAATAATAATAATAATAATTATGATAATAATAATGATGATGACAGAAGTAGTACAAGTGGTGAAAATAGTCCGGTGTTAAATAATAATCAATACTCTGCGGAAATACAGCCGCGACCTTATGAATCTTTTTCTGAGCCTGAAGTAAGTCAACAGTTATTTTTATTTCATTAGTTTGTTTAATTCATTTGTGTTACTAATTTTTAAAAAATTTTTTTAATCAAAATTAAAAATCATAAGAGTCATTTTATTACTGGTGTAGTTTTTTTTTTTTTTTAATTTAATTAATTTTGATGGTTCTAAATTGATTTTTGAATTTTCTACTGATGACAAATAATTAAAATTTTGTTTTTAAAAAAATCAATTTTGAAAATTAAAAATTAAAGATCGGAAATCAATTTTATATTTGGAATATTAATTTTATTTTAAATATCATAAATTAAGCGTCAATAATATTCTTCTAAATTTTTTCAAAGTTAAAATTTTTTTTTAATCTTAAAATTTAATTTTTTTTTTGAGTAAATTTTTTCAAATCTATGAATTTGAAGTTGTACAATCCAATTAATAAAAATAAATTCCCTATTAAAAATTTTAAACAAAAAGATATTTTTGAACTGTTATTAATCGATATTTTAATTATATTGATAAAAAATGAAAGAAAAAATTTTTTTACAATCAAAATAATTTGCAAAAAATAGATTTCTGCTTAAAAATTGAAAATCAAGAAACTATTTTCATTAAACAATTAATTTTTCAAATAATTCATGTAATTAGTAACACGAATTGTGATCAAACCGGATTATAATTTAATTGATAAATTTTTCATGATTTACTTTGTTAAAACTAGACAACGACAGAAGCACCAACGACAATGGAACCGGCGCCAGTCATAATTCGCCAGCGAGTAAGGGCGCGATTAGGGGGTCGCCCTAGACAGGACTCCCCGATCCAGACGGCGCCGAGGGGCTCGCAGGACGAGTTCGTACACTTCAGCGCAGTGAATCAACCGCGACAACAATCAACAACCGCGAGGACACGCCCGAGAGCGAAGAAGCCCAACTATCTCACCGCGGCTCAGGTTCAGAGCGAAGGAAATGATTACGTGAGAATACAGTCTGCTAATCGTCCGCATCCTAAAACAATTGTGCAAGCAGCTGCTCCGAAAACCACTACAACCACCCTCGCTCCCACTAGTGAGGAGTCTAGCGAGGAAGAGTATGGATTCATACGGAAGCCCAACTTTAATCAGCCCCACAATCTTATCAGCAGCAAATTCCGCGCTCCGGAATCACCAGTTAGTTTTTTTACTTTGTTAATTAATCTTTAATTATTTTTCATACTAATAAAATTTTTTTTACAAATAGATCCAACTCCAAAACGTAGGACCGACTGACGGAACAGCAGCAGATTCAAGTCCTACTCACACACAAGTATCGACTAAAAATCGACAAAAATATCAATCGCCAAACCGACCACGTCCTGTCATAAAATCATCTACTGCGCCTGTAACAACGACACCTAGTGCTTTAGACACTCAGTCTTACACGACAAAGCCTCGCGTGAGAGCTGAAGAGCCCAAAAATCGCATACGGACCCGGGTCAGGAGACCTGGTCGTAGGCGTACAACCACTACAAGCACCACCACCGAGGATCCACTCGATGAAAACAATAATTTGCCTCTAGAAGAAAATTACCCAAGGCTACCGATCCATCCAAAAGAGTCGAGAGACAGCGCCGAGAGACAGTCGATCTACGACGGTAATTATGAAACTTTGCCAGCCAATTCCGGAGCTAATGGGCCCAGTCGTTCGGATTATGTTTATGAAAATGTAAGGTTTATTTTTGTTGCTAATTTTTGATTATTTAGTTAATGGATCGATCTGAATTAATTAAGTGATTTTTTATTTCAGTATCCCAACCAAGATCGTGAGTTCATGCTGAATTTCGGAGCCTCGGATATCGTGGAAGAGCAACAAGATCAAAGTAGCCTCAAGCTAAACAAGAACCATCATGATGAGTCAAGGCTGAGACCTTATTCTAGGCAGCAGCCCTCGGATATTTACGGATCCGAGAGCCAGTGGTCGACCAAGTTGACCCAATCTTCTTTCCAGCCAGTGAACCAGCTTCCGGAGGAGGATAAACTTCCGAGAGAGCAGAAAGAAATTAGCGCCGATAAAGAGGAAGCCCCGGAAATAATAACCGCGAGGCCTGATGACGGGTTTATGACTGTTCTAGTCTCTTCTGACAATCAAACCAGCACCCCCGGGCTGGGCATGACTGGAGAAACTACTATGCCGACTGATTTCGGAATGAAAATGTCTGCAGAAGAATCTACTGAAAATTTGCCGCGAAGAAGGGTAAGATTTTAGAATTATTAATAAGTTGATTTGTGTTAAATATAAAGTAGTTAGTTAAGCCTACATTGATGAAAAAATTAACTTATAAAATCTTATTAAATAATGATTAACATCAAAATTTATCAATTATTTTCTTTTTATTATAAATATCTATGAACTAAATAACTCTTATCAACTCAACTTATTAAACTCCACAGATACCCGGTAAAAGAAGAAGAGTAAGAGTCCGCGTACGTCCATCACCACCGGATGACTTCGTAACCGCTGAGTCCCAGCACTTTAACTCAGCAGTAAACAACCTCGTGCAAGAGCAAGCTAAACCCAACGAAATGTCCTCACAATACAACAGTAATCCAAACTACGAACCACCAAGTTTAGAAGTTTCAACCGAATCAATAACCACCACCCCAATAACCACCAGCGTAACTCCAGATTCAACAACTATCACCACCGAAATTAAAGAGCAGAAACATGAAACATCAGAATCGGCCTCAATTTCACCAATTAATGAAACAACCGAACTAGCAAAAAGCGACAGTGATGATTACAATCCAGGAGTCACCGAAATTACCGAAAGTGCGCAAACAACCAGTTACGAGACCACCACTTTTGTTGAATCTTCCACGGAATCGACTACAATTTCAATTCCTCCCGAAATCCCTCGCAAATCTTGGGACTCTACAAAAGCTTACACCGACTGGCTGATGCGGAAAATGGAGAAGACCCTCAAGTCTGAGCAGTTCCTCAAGAAGACTTCAGCTAAAGAAGATAAGGAAGCTCACGAAGGAGAAGAAGGACATCCGAAAAATCATCGAAGCGAGTGGAGCGAAGTTCGGTACCCCGACCGCAGTATTTTCGGGTTTGGACGATCTGAAAAACAGGAAGAGACCACCACCACCAGCACCACTCAGGTACCGGGGGTTGTTTCCAAGACTGAAGGTGGATCAAGTGTTGGAGCGATTTCAGATTATGTGCAAGCTATTTTTGATAGCATGAAAACCGCGGATGAGGAACACGCGATCCTTGATAACGCTCCGGATTTGTGGGATGATGAAAGTAAGCCTACCACTCAAAGTCACTCTATTTCTGTTTCTATTTCTGGTTCTGGTTCGACTACTTCAGAATCTACAACGCCCACAGCAACGGCAGCTCCGGAAACTACTACTGCTACCGATGAGCCGATGATCGATAATCGACATGGAGAGGACAAGGATAAGCTTGACAAGGAGACAAAGACAATGCTCGATGAGCGTAAAGAGTCCACGAGCACTATTAATCCCAGTAATGAGGGTACTGGGAGGGTACCCAGTATTCTAGACATGCTGGTTACTACAACAACCGAGTCCCCGACTTCCAAGAATTCCTCCGCATTGTTAGGCGCGATCCTCAGGACCTCGACCTCCACCAAAGTCTCCCATATGACGGAAATTTGCTATCGAGGTCGCTGTGTTATGACCAAGCCTAACAAGGACTCCCGTAGATGATTCTGATTAAATTTTGTACTTTGTTTTTATTTTTTAGTTATTTATTATTGAATTTTTGGTACATTTTTTGTCTACGGCTTATTTATGATTATTTATTTAACTAACAGAAATTTTTTTATTTTTAGGGATAGAGAGTTTTAATTTGAAATTGCACGCCTCAAAATGAATATTATGCTTTTACAGTAGAAATTTATTTGTGGATTAAAAATTGAATTTTTTAAATTATTTTAAATGTTAATTTTTTAAATTAACTTTTAATGAAAAATTTTAACCAAAGTTTATTTACATCTAAAAAAAATGTACCGGAAATTTGCGAATCAATAAATTAAATTCCTAGCGTTAATGGATAAATAAATATTGAAATATAAATAAAAAATTTGAATCTAAAAAGCTCTGCTTGGCAAATATTATTCACCAGCCATCAGACTAATTTATTTACGTTCGTTATAATGTCAGCAACGTTCCAAACGCGACGTATATGTGACACATGACAGATATCATCGTAACACTATATTTTCTTATCACACCAAATTGCTCGCTTAATCGATCCACTTTGTGCAAACACCCCGAGTGTTTAACATAAATTATTCATGTCTTCTTATTTTTATCACTAGCATTTTTAAAAATCATAATCATAATCATAATCATAATTATTATTATAATTTATCTTTACCTACAATTTATCTGTAATATATGATAATAATATTAATTGCTAATATTAAATAAATAAATTTATGTAAATCGTACAATGTACATTTCTATCATTAAAAGTAATATATAATTTATAATAGTTACTGGCTTGAAACTCAGTATTAAATGTACCAAGCCAATGTACTTTAATAAAATAAATAAAACTATACTTGTCTGTTTATTTTACTTGATTAATTAACATTATTAATATTTCAGAACAACTATTTTTAATATTTTATAGACATTTGTCCATAAGGTTATGGGCCAGTTGTTAATAATTTGATAATTTTTTTCAAGTAAGTAATTATAAAATTTGAAGAAATGCATGGAAGTAATTGCATAAAAAATTGAAAAATGAATTTTTAAAGAAACCATTTCACAATTCCTTTAAACATGTTTTAAAAAATTTGATTTGATTTTTAAAAAATTGAATTTAAAAAATTTTTCAATAAAAATTTAAAAAATTTTATGAAATTCAATCTTTTCGAAATTTAACTAGTTTTTAACAGTTGAAGAAAAAAAAAAACATGAATTCCAAGATTCTTTTTGTTGAAGAAATTCTAGCAAAAATTCCAAATGCAGAAGGTTAAAAAACTCATATTTTTAAAAAATATTTTCAACACTTTTTTAATTGCTAAAAAAAGTAAAAAAATTGTCAAAATATTGTTATTCAACCAAAAAAAGTTTTCTAATAAAAATCAAAAATTTTATCAAACTCAAAAATAAATCTTAAAAAAGAAAAATAATTGTACTGTGTTTAAAAACTGGGTCTCTTGCCTTAAATTCTTTAAAAAGTGATTCATCGAGGCTAAGTAGAAGGATAAGGGTTGTTTTTTACTGTCTTTAGATAAAGATTGAGATAAACTGGGAATGAAAATATAAATAGCATCAAGTATGAGTATATAGATCCAACAAACATCTATCTAAATAAAAATGTATATACGGATATAAAGATAAGTATTTTTAATGAAGGGTTGTTCATCGATTGAGGGCGCATGCTCAGTGTATTCCGTCGTAGATGGCGCGTACAACCACAAAAATAGTATAATTCTGCGCACCTAGTCGTAGACGAGGGGTAGGAAGCAGACAGAGAGGAAAGTTAAATTTTAAGGGTGAGGGTTGTAGGGTTGGTTTTGCGACAACGACGCCATGCGGGAATCAGTACAAGCGGTCGGGTTGTAGGTGAAAGGACCTCAATAACGAGTTCCAGCCCAATCCGGGTTGCTAATTATGCCAGGCGGCGAGGGGTCCGACACCCCCTTTAATTTACACCCTTGTGTTAATGCTAATGCTAATGTTAATGTTAATCAAAATGACAACGCTACCGATCACAATGAAGGACGTTTACATACGGACAGTGACTCTGTCAGGAATGACAGCTTGTGCGCGGATGATAATTATGGTGATAACTCGATGACAATTGGTGATGGGGTAAGGAGAAGAAAGGTCATACGGGCTGCCAAAGAAACGCTTGATAAGGGTAAGACTTTTTGTTTATTTTCAATTTAAACTCCGGTTTTTCTGCTGTTAGATTTTTTTTTATAAGACAAATATGGTTGGTTGACATTTACGGGGTGGAATTTTATGGGTCAAGTTGTAAATCGACACGTGGATTGAGATGGTGCAATTTTTATCTTTTTTTGAAGGATAAAGTGATAATGATAACTATTCTGTACAGTATTTTATTAGGTAATATTGATGTATGTTTGGGGAGTTTTTTGGCAGAAGCTAAAGTCCCCTCGAATTGGTCGGCCCACTTACGGTGACCGAGTTCGTTCGATAAAAGAGAATGAGGAAAGAAAAAGACACTAGGTCTTAGTTCTTAGTTTGTTTTTTTTTTTTTTCCCTGTGCTTAGATTAAAAAAGAGTGAAAAACTGCTGATACAGTTTTGATACAAGATTTTTTATGTTCAATATTTCGGTGTGATGGTTCATAAAAATTTGATGAATTTTTATGGACATAAGATTGGGGTATTTTTTTAAGTAATACGGAAATTAATCAGCATCTGATGTATGACGATTTCAGGATTTTTTTATGGAAATTTTTAGGAAGAAAATTTGGAAAATTCTACATGTGTATTGATAGAAAAAATAACTTGATCCAAGGGAAAATTTTTTTGATCATACGGAGATTATTTTAAAGACTTTTTGTGTCTTGAATGAAAAAGATTTGAATTAAATGATATTTATTTAAGCAAAGAAAAATAAATTTATTCAAGAATTTCTTTTGCTCGATTCAAAGTAAAAAATTAATTAAAATTATTTTCTTGGTCTAAAATTTTTCTGTTTGGATAACAATAATTTTCTTATTGAAATAAAAAACTAAAAAAAACTATGAGTAACTTTTTTAAAAGATAGTTTCTTGGAATTGATACGTTTTCAAAATACAATTGAAACACTTTAGTATTATTTTTTTATTTAGAAATTTGGAAATAATGAAAATTGGTTATTTTTATTTTAAGGGAAATTTATTGAAATTGGTAGTTCTAATTTTTAACACAAAAATTTCATATAAAAAAGGTTTTTCTTGTTCCTTTAAATTTCTTTTTACCCGGAATAATGTTCATACTGTAAAAAATCGCGAGTGAATTCGGATTGAAAAAATGAAACCCCCACGGCGTTGATTTGCAGTTTTTTTTTGCACCAAAATAAATTTTTATTGAACTAAAACAAGTTTTATAGGCTAAAGTGCAAACAAATACCTTAAAAAATTTATCTCGAATTTAATTAAATAAAATTGTTTACTTTAATGTTACTAAAATTAACTTTTATATGAAAATTATCAAGATTTCTTAGCAAATAAATTATTATTGACAGAATTTAAAAATTTTTTAATTTTTGATTACGCATTTTGTAATTTTCAAACAAACAACAATAATTTTTTTATTTTAATCAATAAAAATAATTAAAGAATTCATTTCGTGAAATTATTTTTCATTAATCCTATAAAAAAAATCTTTTTCGGAGTAAGTTTCACTCCGTAGAGATTTAATCAATTAAAAATCATCCATCTTGCCAATTTTTACGGTGCAAAATAAATAAAATTACTTAAAATTGTAAAAACTTATTTTACTTACAGCTTCGCGGCTGCTGAGGCGAAAGATACCCTGCACTGGTCATCTGATGACTCCCCGCCGCCTATGGATCCAAAAGGTTCCAACTCAAGTGAGTAACTAGAAAAAATAAAATTATAAAATTATTTTTACAAGTTATCATTGAAATATGACAGCATATTATTACTTTCTCGGGTTAGAGATTCAGCTTTCAAACGCTGAGTCAATAATGCAGCGTTATGAGCGTTTTTTTTAATACCAAAGCTTGTGGTGGTAGTTAGCAAACTTTACTTAGGTTTCTACTATTTATAGAAAAACGGTGTCAGGAAAACTTTAATTTGCTGTTTTTTTTTTTTTTTTTTTTTTACCTCTTCACAAGGAATTGTGCAAAAAAATCATTTCCTACAACAGTCAAAAAAAGTAAATTCAAGGAAGAATAAAACCTCCGAGGGTTGAGGTTTTATTTTTTACTTGTAGTCATTTTATTAGCAATGGTTTTTCTAGCAATTGACATCTAGCTTTTTTCTCTTTTCTGTTCAATCTAGATCTTATTTTTTATTTTTATTGTTACAATAGCTTTTTTTTCATCCATATAATGTAGAAAATTTTCATTCATATTTACAAGGGTGTATCAAAAAAATTATAAATGATTTTTTTTAAATGTTTTGTCAGAAAATGCAAAAATCAAGATCCTGTCAAAATTTAAACCTTTCATATTAATATTTAAAATTAAAAAATAAAAAATTTCTCTTTTTCTATTCAAACAATACAGGAAATATTTTTTGTATTTTGGAATTTTATATCTCGTCGTATAAGCAACGTAGCAAAAATCACATTGAATTAATTTTTCTAGAAAATTAAACTATCTAAAAAAAGGATTCTTATCATTTTTTTCTAAATTGACTTTTCTTAAAGTTATTCAAGTTTAAGGTTGGACAAATCCTAAATTTTTTTATTTTGTTTTATTTTCGGCGATATTATTATAATTTAGATTAAAATTTCTCAGATATTTTGAGAAATATTGTGATCAAAAATTGAAAACAATTAAGGTCGAAAAATAAATATTTACATTTATTTATTTTAATAAATACCAAATAACAATGTTGTAAACTGAAAACGTGAATATAATGGGCAGATATTATTGAGCCAGAAATGTTACGAGCATGTAGAATCGATTAAACATCGTATCGGCAATCATGTAATGCATATAATGGATAGGTATAACGTTCATGTCAATTATCTGGGATATTACATTAAAGTTCTTGTTTAGTATGTGTATATGATGCATAAGTGAGTGTCTCTGCTCATAAATTTTTACGTGGATGTACTTTTACTCTAAATTTTATATGTATGTGCATACACATGAATATGAAGAGCCATTAATGCAAGGATTTTAGGACACGAATATGTACTCAACGTAAGTTCTTATCTAACTGGTCACATGCAAAAGTTGTCGCCCGAAATGGATCGTTTTCACCGGTCTTTTTATTTCATATATTTTCTGCTTACCCAGTAAAACCACACTGTTCAACTATTTTCATCCGCGACTTCATCCGAGTGAATTCAACCATTTTTACACCCGACTGTTGAATTCATCATTAATCAAGTAACATATTGCAGTTTTTTTGACACGTCAGTCAAACATAGCATAAATTTTTTCTTGAATTTATCAAGTTGCTATTTCAAGCTTGATTTCATAATAATTACCTTCTATCACAATGTAGTTAAGAATTACTAGCAAACTTGCATTCACTATGTGACAGCCGTGACTTGTGAACTATAAATAAATAAAATTTTGCTTTATTAAATAATGACTTTTGTTAAATTGCACTGTACTTTCTTAACGATGGACGTTTTCAAAGATATAAGCTCATCCCGACGTTATACTCATCAAGAGCTTTCATTTGAATACCCACATGCATTTTGATATATTTTTCATATGTACATATACATAATAGATATAAATATATGAAAAATTGATGTGGGTACTCAAATGAAAGCTCTTGATGAGGGTAACATCGGGATGAGCTTATATTTTTAAAAATGTCAATAGTTCACGAGATACAGAGTCATGTCATTTTTTCATTATATATCTAGAGATAGAGTATTTTCAAATGTAGCCTAAGTACTTGTCATCATAATAAATTGACTATCGGTGAGAATGATATAAAACCTTGAAAAGGCACAAATTCAAGTCAAGACTTTTGCAATGACACTAAATTTCACTAAAAACACCTATTTTATCATATGACTATCCTAGACACAAAATTTTTCTTATTATCTACTTAATGTAGATTACATAATTTTTTTTTTTCAAGTTAAAAATTTTATTTTGAATTCATTTAAATTCAATTGTCTTCAAAGTTTAATTGTTTGAATAAATAATTCTTATAAAAAAAATAAAAATTGAATTAGAAAATTGAGCTCATATTTTTAAAAATAAGAAGGGAGGAAAACATTTTCCAACTATTCTTAATTACGCTTTCCATCTGTTGAGTCAACTAGAATAATTTAATATGAATATGCAGTAGTTAATTAGAAATGCGGTTTATATTATGTTTTCAAGTAGAATAAATAAATAAAATGAATAAAGAAAATTTTTTTTGCAAACTTAAGTTTTTACTTTTAATAAATAAAATAAAAGGAGACATTTATGTATTATTGACCAAAACTGTAATTCATTTTTAATCGACTCCAGAATTCGAAATTTTGTGTGTTATGCGGAAGGGTTCGTTTGATAATAACTTTTTGTGTGAATTATTTAATATATGCAAGTGTATAAATCAATATTTACTAGTTGTGCCGTATGTATTCAAGAATTAGTCGAAAGTATTTATTTTTGTTATTTATATCCAACACAATAACAGTAAATCTCATTGATATATCTCTTTGGTTCAACTGTAAATTTATTAAATATATTATTAATGTAATGACACTAATTAAATTTGTTCAGAATAATTAACGTTAAAATATAAGTTTAATAGCGAGGAAAAATCACAATTTAAATAATTGATTAAATTTAAATTCACCCTGGATGTTGAAAATCCATAAAAATTTCGAATTTTTGCATCAAAAATATCAATTTTTTTTATAAAATTCTACCCTCTTCAGTGACGAAAAAAACGAGCGAAATTCAAAAGACAAATTATTTAACCAAGAAAATTAATTTGAAAAATTTCACTGTCTTAATTTAATTAAAAAATTTTTGAAGTGCAAATTTTCCTTGACTCAATAGTAGCATTTTTATTAATTTAGTACCAAAAACTTAATGAATCAATTGGAAATGTGAGTTTTCTTTATAGCCAACAAAATTAACTCACAATCTGAATAGTCCAATAAAAATCTCAAACTAAAAGCAAATTTTAATAACATGTCCCACTGAGGATAATTGAAATGACTAGTCTCAGTGGATCTGCGAGCATTTAGTCACACACGAGTTACCTCAATTGTTGTTATATAGAGCTAAACACTAACTTTGTCGTTAGTGTACCGACAAACACGCATACGTTTACTCACAAAGTACGATGTATTCATTATACAGAAGCATGCTATAAAATCGATTTGTGTCACTGAACCCGCATGTTATATTTAAAACACTAATCCGAAATTTGCATAATTCCCTGACGTAAAAACTATCAATCACACGCTTTCATCTCTATGTTTATCAGAACTTCCATCTATTTTTTGCTTTTATTATTATTATTATTATTATTATTATTATTATTATTATTATTATTATTATTATTATTATTATTATTATCTGTTTAGAATATTAGAAAGAAACCGTGGCACCGAAAAGATCAAATAAAAGTGTGGGTTCAAGAAATAACAGGCTCAATTTTGTTACTATAGTGTGTGTACTGCTTTGGCACGAATTACGTAGCTTTTATTTGGCAGATATCCAACTTACACAATGCAATGTACTCTCACCCTTACCGACAAATCTCTCAATCTTTATACTAACATTCATACACATCACGTACTTGTGAACGACCTAGTCACTTACTTTTACTACTGGAAAATATTTTTTCGCTTTGTCTCTGTTTGGCTCGAAGCTATCATTTCGGATCTTTTTATCTTCAAATCGCGGACATTTATTTGTAAACATAATATAATGCAATATAATACATATGTAAGAGAATGATGTGTTTCAACATCCGAAAGCAATTTAGGCAAAATTGAATTTTTGTGGGCTCAATTCACTGGAAAAAAAAAAAAAAATATGTGTGCAGTTCCGCATATTTTTTTTTTTTTATAAGATCTATATTTTTATCTCGTTAATTAATATGCGGATATTGGCTTGAATTTCTGGGCCAAAAAAATCTATATCAATTTGATTCTATTAAATTAATTGCGGAAAAGTGAAAAAGTTTTATCGCGATTAATAGGCGATAGAAAGCTAAATATTTATTGGAATTCCGTTGTTTGTCGACGCAGAAAATTGAAGTTCATTTTTGTTATTTTATTTAATTTGTAATGGGATGATAATTAAAATTAAATTTTTTGTAGTTTAATATATATGTATAGCTTGAAGAGAATTTTTTTTGGGCTGATTTCAAACTTGTAACTCAATGGTTAAATTGAAACGAATAAGTTATGTGAAGAATAAAAGTAAAATTTTATACGCTTTTTTTACCCTCGAACATTTGAGAGAATAAACTTTTATGATATTCTTTTCACGGCCGCGACATAATTTTTTTTTTTTTTTTTTTTTTTAAGGAGAAAATCAATGTTGGTGTGTAGGAAAAAAATTTTTTTTTTTTTGAATTGACTTTTTGCTGGTAGGAAAAATTTGAATTTAAATAAAAGGCTGATAAAAATGATTCATTTTTAATAATAATAATTATAATCTTTCGTAAAATCAAAAGGAAATATTGTCTCCAATGTATTTACATGATGAAATAGATTTCTTAAGGTACATTTAGCATCATTAGAAAGGTCTTGACCTATATTTGTGCCCTTTGATAGTTTAATATAGTTTCTGACGATAATTGGTTTATTTGATAAATTTTCAGTGATTAGAATTTCAAGCTAGTTAAATCTGTTGAATTATTTATTTTGTTTAGGAAATGTGAATGTGGTTATTTGTCAAATACTAATTTATCTAATTAAGAAAATGAGAAAAACTTTGTTAGAAGATTTTTATTATTAAAGAGATTTTTCTAGTTAATTTTAGTATGGTATCATCAAAGTAGTCTTGACCGGGATTCATATCTTTCTATGATTTTAAACACAGAAAAAAAAATTTCTTGAACCAAGAAAATTATAAGGAAGACCAAAGTTATTTTGGAGCAAGAAGAAATTTTCTTAGCTTAAAAAAATTAAACTTCATTTAAGAAATTTTAACTTCATTTAAGAAATTTTCAGTCTTCCTTAAGATTTTCTTGATTTAAGAAAATTTACGCTTGACTCAAGAAATTTTTTCTTTCTGTGTATGTTTTTTGATTTTGTATTTACAGTAGTTATAAATAATTTGTTGGCTTTATAAATTTATTCCGTGACATTTTCTATTAAATTTTCGATAGTTGATCACGTAATAACAATATTGTTATCAAATTTTATTTCAAAAGTAATTAAATTATGTATATTTTAATTAAAACTTCGTAATTCTTCGTAGTTTCACAGTGGCTATAGGTTACAAGTAATACAAATAATACAAATAGTAATTAAGTAAAAATTTCCAAAAATTATCTATATTATTAAGAGTGAACCTTTTTTTCTGTGTATGTATTATATATATGTATATGTGAAAAATATATCAAAATGCATGTGGGTACTCAAATGAAAGCTCTTGATGAGGGTAACATCGGGATGAGCTTATATCTTTAAAAACGTCAACAGTTTAAAAAGTACAGTGCAATTTAACAAAAATCATTATTTACTAAAGCAAAATTTTATTTATTTTTATGTCACAAGTCACGACAGTCACAAAGTGACTCCAAGGTTGCTTGTTCATAATTATTGTTAAAAATTTCTTTTTAATTGAAATAATAATAATAATATTGCCATAAGAATATTGATAATTATTGTTTAGAATTTTTAAAAAATTTAATTGAAAAAAAAAAAAATAATTATAACATTTTAAAATTACAGGAATGCGATGTAGTAATTTTATTTCCAAATGGCGCTAATGATGAAATACTAATGTGGTTGTTAGGAAGATTACGTGCTGGAACACCTGGACTAGTAGTCCATGTTCGTCATCACACATCATCAGATAGTTACGGATTTTATTTAACAGCACCCTTTCCTGTGTACGTATGCTCTTGTTTGTTTTCTACTTATACTTAATTTAATTAAAAACAGTACAGTGCAGTATTAAATTAAACATCTTTCTCTACTTATTCTCACTCCATTTACTTATTCCATTAAAACTTTCAACTATATTAAAAAAATCACTCTCGAATTATGAAACTTGAATGTTCAACTTCCGTTAGTTTTATTACCCAGAATATTTATAATTGAAATTATATAATAGTATCTTTATTGAATTCCTACTTAGACTCTTTCCCTGACTTCAAGTACTATTTATTCGATTAAAAACTTTTCAAATTAAAGAGAAAAATTATATATAGTTCTTTCCTGGGTTGGGTTATTTACTGCGACAGTTACGGGCTTAATGTATTGCAAGGTTGTTAAGAAAATAAACAACATTTTATAACTTAATAATATTGTAAATCACTTTAATCACCTCAATTCTAAATGATTAATTTATTTTAAAACCATTTTCACTTTTAATTGAGAAAATATTAATTAAATAATTAATTTTTTACAAAAAAAAAGATTATTAAAAGCTGCTGAAGAAGTTCATTTGCCGAAAGCTCTAAGACAAGAGTATGGCGGAGGTCTAAAAGAATTTGTACACACCGAAATAAATTGTTTCGAAGGTAGCGATGATCAATCGCTATTTTTTACTACGCAAGAGAGACAATCTCTAGTGTTACATCTTCTCCACACGTTACGAGCGACTCATCAAGATCTATCTAGTCTTCCGGGCGTTAAATTAGTCGAAGGTCAAGCTATTATCCCTAAATGTATTTCTTCAGGTATTATTTCTCAGGTAAATTTAAATTATTTCTTCACTTTTTCTGTTATATCCTTGTAATTACACTCAAAAAATTTTTTGTTAGAACAACTCAAGATGAGTTGTGGGAACAAATTATTGTGTTCAGCATAGAGATAACAAATGATATGTTATGATAACAAAACGTTGTGATAACTAATTTAATTTATATGTTACATCAACAAAAAAGTTTTGTTATTGTAGCAGAACCCTTTAGTTAGTTCAACAAAACAGTTTAGCTGAATTAACAAATTGGTTTGTTGAACCAACTGAATTCTTTTAAAAAGATAACAAATATTTTTTTTTTGAACTAGCTAAATAATTTTGTTCAAATAACTAACAGTAACAAAAACAAATTTATTTTGTTACGCCAATAAATTTATTTATTTAGAGCAACTAATAAATTCTGTTATTTTTTATAAATCACCTAAGTAATGGTAATGAAATAATTTAGTTGTAACAATAAATAGATATTGTTATTCCAACAAAATGATTGTTGTTAAGAATATAGATCTTTCTTAAGATTTTTTTTACACGGATAAAATTTTTTTTTTATTTAAAATTTTTTTTGGTCTTGATATTATTTTAATTGCTTGTAGATAAATTTATATTTACTTAAAAAAGTTGATGCATTTTTTTTTTTTGTGATAATCTTATAACACAAACTTTGTATAGGTTGTTTTTCCAAAAAAATAAAAAATGTGTTAATTTTTTACAACATTTTTCACTGTAAATATTAAATTGTTTATCACGTCCAGAAAAAATTAAAACATTAAATATCAATCACAGGAATTTGGGACATATAATTCCTTCCCTTCCTTTGAGACATATTATTTTTGTAGTTGCTGAGGAAGTCCAAATAAATGGACGAAACGTTCAACTTAAATCAAAACTAAGTTCGAAGTTTTTATATGTCCCAAATTCCTGTGATTGATATTTAATAATTTTTCACTGTGTAGATTTTTTATAATAAATATAATAAAAAAATAAAATTAAACAGGTCTTTCCATTACACGAGCTTCCGGCTCTAGAAAAATTGCAAAAGAGCTGGGTAAGAGCGTTTTTAAGTCCACAGCCGCTAGATGAAATTTGTAATTATTTTGGCGTTAAAATAACCATGTACTTTGCCTGGTTGGGCCACTACACTACTGCACTTGTGGTTCCTGCTGCAGTGGGTGTCATATACTGGGTAAATTTAATTATCTATGCTTTTTATAGTGCTAATCGATTTTAATAAGTCTCTAGCATTTTTTAATAGATTTTTAATGCATTGGAATTTTTTATCGTGGGTATAAAAATCATTTGTTTGCTTGAAGGCTCGGCTATCGGTAAACGATTAAATGTTTCAATCGTTATAATTTACTTTAGTATTTTTTTTATAAAAAATTTTAGCAAATTAATTTTTTATCATTTTTTAGAGCATATTTTTTTCTATTTAAAAAAAAATATATTTATTGGCAAAGGTCGGCATCATTGGCAGGAATCAAGCGGTAGAGGACGTAGCTTATGTTCTTTTCTCGATATTCAACGTAATTTGGGCGACTGCGTACTTAGAAACTTGGAAGCGTAAAGGAGCAGAGCTCGCGTACAAATGGGGTACATTAGATCAACGAGATGATTTACTTGTAGAACCGAGGCCATTGTTCGTCGTAAGTACTGTTTTTTTTCTTTCGTTTTCACACATTACTGCGAACATTTGGTCTCAAAATAAACACTTGGATGGCACAAAAAATCACAATTACAACCACAACTGAAAAACTCAAATTAAAGCCAGAACTGAAACAAAAATTTTAGTTTTATAAATTTTTATAAAAATTTTAAATTTTTTCAAGGGAACTTTACAAGTGTCACCTGTAACTGGAAGACTAGAACCTACATACCCTAATTGGAAAAGAAACGCTATTCGATACTGTATCACCGTTCCTGTTATCGCGGTTTCATTATTTTTCGTTTTCATTGTCATGATATTGAGTTTCCAAATCCAGGTAATTTATTACTATATATCTTTGATATTTTACTGAATTATTACACCGAGGAAAAAAATTAATTGATATAAGGAACAAAATTTTTAATCAAAAAAATTTCAACATCAACAAAAAAATTTTTTTAGCCAACGTGGCAAATAGAACAGTTTAAAGTAAAAATTATTTAAGCTGGATACCTAAAGTATAAAATTGAAAAGATTGCATGTTAAAACTTATATTTATATAAACTTTGTAAAAAGTACAATTAAAAACTTATCTTAAAAACTGTAACAATCAATACTTTATTTATTTTATAAAAATATTTCAATAAATTTTACTAAGTAAAACTTTTTTAAAGCGGTATTCTGGTCTAGATACCCACGATTTCTCAAGTTCTACTGAACTGAATCACTTGAAATTTGGTGTGAGTTTTCTTTATAGACTTGTCTATCGCCTGAACTAGCTTCATCCCCGAATTTCTATATTTACTATTTTTAAAAAATTCGGAAAATTCGGTAAAAAAGATTGTTTTTTTATGGTTCAAAATTTTGTTCTTTTGAATCAAGTTAATTTTCTTGATCAGTGTATATAATAAAATAATAATAATAATTTTTCATCATTAGGATTGGTGGGACGCAAAACTAGAAGCTGCTGGATACGGTTTTTGGCTGAGCTACGTACCAAAAGTACTTTTGGCAGTAGTTATAGCGCTGATGGACGAAGCGTACTTCAAAATAGCCGTTTTGCTGAACGATTTGGGTACGTTTAATATTTTTCATAGCTATATTTATTCGCTGTTGAATAAATAAGAGAAAGACTGAAAGAGTTGAAATTTACATTGATTAGATAACATCAATATTAACATTGATCTTCGTATTTATATTTATTCTTATAATTTTGAGAGAAAATGGAACAAGATTTTTAATTCAAACCTTTCAGTCTCGGTCATTTCCTTCTTTCTTATTCACGCTGCAACATAGAAATAGACTAGATCGATAGTGATTTTTGATTTTAAACACCGGAGTACTTTTAATATCTCTTTTTTTTTGTTTATATTCATTAACAATCGATAGATATGTACGTAGATAGTGTCTTATTTTATTCTGTATGTATTGGATGCAGAGAACTATCGACTTGACACGGAGTACGAGAATCATCTGATCTACAAAGTAGCGCTGGTAAATTATTTTTTAATATATTTTTTCTTCAGTAGTTATTTTGCAAAATATATTTTTCTATCACAAAAATACTGCAAAGTTCTGATAAAAAATATATTACTTCCAATTTTTTTTGGCTCTAAATTTTTTTTTCTAAAAGCCAAAAGGGCATATTAAAAAAAATTATTTTTTTTGCCTTTTGAACCCATTTTTAGTAGATTTCATAAAAATCTAACTATAAAAATATAAACTTTAGTTTCAGTTCGTCAATTCATTTCTTTCGCTGTTTTACATCGCGTTTTATCTCCAAGATCAAGAGAGATTAAAAGAGGTAACTAATTATATTGCGTTTTTATCATATTTTTACAGTTGTAAAATTTTTTTATTCTAATTATTCCAGCAATTGGCAGCACTCCTGATAGCACGACAAGTGATAAGTAACTTAAAAGAATCAGCAGTACCTTATCTAATAGAGCAATTGCGATTAGCGAGATTGAGTTTCGAGATGTTCGGGGCTTTGAGTCCTAGTGAAGCGCGATCTCCACCTGAGGATGCGGCTAAAAATACCGAGGATGCACCAGATACAGATAAAGTCAAAGACAAAGACAAGGAAGACAAAGATAAAAAAGAAGACAAGGCTAAACAGCAAACGCGGAGCATCAGCCAAGCTGAATTGGAGAGTTCACTGTACCGAGTAGGACACTCATCTAATTCTCTACTTAGTGACTTTACTCTTAAGGTTTGGTTCTAGACCTCACCTAGATCGCCTAATTTTAACCGTATTGTCCATCGAGCACCTCATTAACCATTGCACGAAAACTTATCAGTCAATTGGCCAAATTATGTTTTTATTTATATTATTATAATTATAAATTGGTAAATTTATTAATTATTAATTATTGAGCATTATTATGATTTCATTTTGTCCTTTGTTGTTTTTGTTATTTATATTTTAATTATTTATTATCAAAATTATAAAAATAATTTTTTTATAAATTCTTCATATCGGTCTTCATCATCGACACGCAGATTCAGGCGATCAAAAAGGTATAGTTTGCTTCACCGTTTTATTTATTATTATCATTGTTTTAATTTTGAATTAATCACTGATTGATTATTGATTACTGATTTGTTTATCCTGTCACTTTTGCATAAACACGAGTGGAGCGTGAGCTCATTTTTAGTCGATAAATTAAATTTTTCGAGTAAATGAATAGTAAATAATTAATTAATTAATTTTAGTATGACGGGGCGTTTTCCGAACACTTGGAGATGCTTTCGCAATTGGGTTACGTCTGTTTATTCTCATCGGCGTTCCCTTTGGCGGCGATGGCTGCGTTGCTGGGAAATTTATTGGAATTACGCGGCGACGCTTTTAAACTTTGTTTCGTGTTGCAACGCCCGTTTGGTCGACGCGTGTCCAGTATCGGCACTTGGCAAGTAAGTTACTATTTTTATTTTATTAAATTTTATTATGGTGTTTTTAATAATTTGTAAAAGCTTTTGGGCTTAAATTTTTTATTATTGATCAAAAGAAAAAGGGAAAAAATACATTATATAATGTAACATGGCGCTTCATATAAAAAACTAGAAAAATTACAGTTTCAAATTGTCATTTTTAGAGATTTTTGTAAGAATTACATTCTAAAATATCAATTTTACATTAAAAGTTGTAAAAATAAACATTCAAAGTTTGAATTTTAAAAATGTTATTTCGAACGGCAATTTTTTAGTTTTAAATTTGAAGCGATACTTATTACTATTTGTAACGTCGTGAAAACATTAAATTAGAAAAATACTTTTTCTAATAAATTAAAAATTTCAATAAAATGAATAAATATTAATACTGAATAAATTAATATAGAACGCGATGGAAGCAATGGGTTTAGTAGCAATTTTGGTGAATTGTGCCCTAATTGGTCTGAGTGGTCAGGTGCAGCGAATGTTTCCCGAGATGTCAGCTACGCAAACAATTCTCCTGATTGTCGCCCTCGAGCACATTATGTTAGCAATTAGATTTATAATAACATGCGCGATACCGGACATTCCAAGCTGGGTGGCCACGGAAATGGCTAAGGTTGAGTTTCTGCGCCGTGAAGCTGTCCGAAGGCTGTCCTCAACACCCTCACCAGATCAGCAAATGCAAACGGTTATAGGTAAATAGATTATAAACACGCATTTGAATTTGCCTTTTCAAAATTTATATTTACTTTTTTTTCATTTTTTTTTTTTTTAATAAAATAACATTTTTTGGACTTTAACTGTAAAAGTAGAGCGTGTTTATATAAAAATATTAGTATGATGTGGCGCTTGGCGCCGATTAACTGGCTTCGAACTCAGGGAGGTTCGTGGTGAGTCCAGCAGACGGTGAGAACGACGCCGAAGCGACCCTCATGAGCCAAGCCGGGTCCATGAGCCAAGCCGGGTCCATGAGCCAAACCGGGTCCATGAGCCACTCAGAGAAAAACGGCCCCAGTCACGAGGGAACTCCTTCCGGGGACACGGGGACTTCTTCGGCGATTCACACCCCGAGCAATCCGCCCACGCCAGGAGTTTCTGCGATGCCAAAAATTGCGGCGACACCTCCGGCTTTGGAGACACCCGGGAGTGCTGGGAATGTCAGCGATTCTGGGAGCCTTTTTTCAGCGAGTTACAACGCCAACACCACACGCGAGTCTCATAATACTCCTAGATGTTCTATTCCAGGTGGCGAACGTGGTAATTTTTCTTTGTTTTATTATTTTGTCTAAAGGCTAGCAGATACAATAAAATGTATCAGTACATTTTTGTAGAAAATTTAATTTCCTACAAAAAAGTATTCTTATGATTTTTCCGTATTTTCAATATTCTATTCAAAATTTAGAATTCTAGCAATAGTTTTCCTAAATAACGCTTTAAATGTTTTATCAGGACGTCGTTCTCGGGACTGGTTAACAAGCGATCGGGGGTCATCTTCACCCGGGACGGATCAGTACAGTCATCACCTGACAATTGGTCCCCATGGTGGAATCGATTGGGTAAGAAAACTCGGACTTGACGGGACTGGAGTTCGTAAATCCAGTGATTCTGAGATCAGCGGAATTCCGGAAAGTAATGTCGAGGATTTAACCCTCCATCGATCCACGGATTGTATCGTCTCCAAGGAATTAGCCTCGTCATCAGATAGTGACCTCCTGAGGTATCACTTTTTTTTTCTTTTTATACAACTTTAAGAGTTGTACGGACTTAGAAGACCGAAATTTTTATCTAATCACTTTTTTCATCATTAATTTGTCAGAAAAATTAGAAATATATTTTATTTAAATCACTAATTTTTTAAAAACATTACGTTATTATTTTTTAATTACTAATTCTTCGGAAAAAACTGATATGAGAAGAAAAAAAAAATTTTTTTGTTCATTTCTGCCGTGACTCGTGAACTATAAATAAATGACTTTTGTTAAATTCCACTGTACTTTCTTAACTATTGACGTTTTCAAAGATATAAGCTCATCCCGATGTTATACTCATCAAGAGCTTTCATTTGAGTACCCACATGCATTTTGATATATTTTTCATTTATACATATACATAATATATATAAATATATGAAAAATTGATGTGGGTACTAAAATGAAAGGTGTTGATGAGTGTAACATCGGGATGAGCTTATATCTTTAAAAATGTCAATAGTTCTCAAGATATAAGTCAAGACTTTTGCAATGAGACTAAATTTCACTAAAAAAACCGATTTTATCATAAAACTATTCTGAAGACAACATTTTTCTTATTCTCTTAATAATATAAATGAAATAAAAAAAATTGATTCTTTGCAAATTCCAAGTACATACACGCCTTTAAATTTTTATCAAAACAATAGAAATTTACATACTTTAAACATTTTTCTAGATCAGCGCCGCCGTGGATGCAAACCCATCGCAACCAGAAATTCCGGTTCTCTCCAGAGAAAGAAAAAGCCCGTGAACGTGATCGACATCACTCGGGGTCACAAGTGCAATCAACACATCATTTACAGCTACGTGAGACGGATTCCAGTGATCGTAGGTCTTCAGGTCACGAATCTAGCAGCGGGATTTCTAGTAGCGGGGGCGGAAATGAACGAGCTCACGGCGGAATCGGGGGCTTTGGGCTGTCTGATTCAAGCCGTACAATTGCCAGCCAAGAAGAGGACAAAGCCGCGTCGAAAGAAGAACGTGAAGCTAAGAAGACACGTGTCAAACAAAGTTTAATGAAACGCGCACGTTCGGTTGCTATTTTTTCCTTAAAACTGAAAGAGCGACGCGCTAAAGAGGCCGAGGTTAAAGCCAAGGAGGCCGAAAGGGAGGCTAGGTGGCAGCAACCCCAGTCTTGCGTCGGGGGCGAGTTGTCTTGTATACCTATTGAGAAACTCATATCCGTTGATGACATTGCCGCGATGGAGGGTCGTAGATTAAATCACTAGTTTAATTTTTTATTTTCTGTTATTTATTTTTATCAGACTTTAAAAGTATTAGTCTAGATTGAATATGTCAATAAATATATTTTTTATTTTTTCTTATTAAAAATTTTTTTGATTGTTGTTTAGATGTGGAGATCCGACGTTTTTTGCCTGAAAAATCTCAAAATTAACCCATTTAAATTTTATTTTTGTTTGAAGCAAATTTATGAGCATGAATTGGAAAATAATGAAAAAAATAAAATTTGAAAAAAAAAAAAATAAAATAATGAAAAAAAAAAATTAAGGTTTGATTTTTATTTTTGTTGAAATTTTTGAGATAATAATTTTTAGAGTATCATAATATTTTTTTTTCTTAAAGAGTATGAAAAATTGGACAAAAATTTCATGGTATAATTTGAACATTTTTGAAGTAAAAATATTTTTTTTTTAATTTGTAAATTCTAAATTTAGTTCAATTATTTAGAAGTAATGCAATAATTTTCAATCTTTATTAATTTTTTTTACATCTTGTATCAAAAATAGGAAAAATTTTTAAATGAATAAAAAAAAATTGTTGAGAACTCAATTTTTGATTTTTTATAGCCAAAAAATACCGGAACTCATACCTAAACACTTACCATTTTGTTATTATTATTGCAAGGAATTTTTGAAAATTTAAGGATTGAGATTGTTTTACCAGATTTTAACAATTTCTTTTTATAAAAATTTTTCTAATTTATAAAAAATTGAAACATGAAAATTTTATAAAATTGTCAACGAATTAAAAAATGATGAATTCTTCTATAAAAAAATTTCTTATCGTCTGTCTATCAAGACCGGTATGAGTTAAATTAAATTAAATTAATTTGCTGAGTAGATGACAAAATAAAAACTAAGTAAAAATAGTGTATAGAAAACTGATTGGACGGAACGACGCACAATGAATCAAGACATCGAGTACGGTTACTTAATAAATAAAAAAAGATGCCTTCGCAATTCGAACACATAACGTAAAAATCATCTCTCAACTCATCTCTCCTGCCCTCAACTCAAAAGTCATTGTAAATCGTCAATTTAAATCATCGGTTGTAATAAAGGAAAAAAAAACGCTCGGTATGCGGGAATGTATCTAATGATGATGAAAACTAGTCATAGATGCTAGACAATAGTTTCGGCCACTGTAGATTACATAAAAAAATAACGTCCAGATGAAATTTTTGTAAAGTATTGAAATTACAATAACAATAGAAGCTTCGTGATAAATGAGCAATGATAAATAAATAATTAATTGGTTGAAAATAAATAATAAATTAAATAAATGAGTGATGAAGTTAATTCATCGTGATTAATTGTTGTTAAATATAATTGTTGACGCTGACGTATAAGTTGTTACATGCTGTTAAATAGATTAAATTATTAATAATAATGATAATAAATGTTGATAACGCACTTTATTTTTTTAAGTTTTCTTTAACTTTAATAAATAAATAATAATTATGTAAATAATTTATCGGGATTTTTTTTTCGATTATTGTTTTGTAAAAGTGTAATTAGCGTGTGTACCGTATACTTTAGCCGCTTTGGTATTACTTGGTAATGTAATGAGTAATAATGGTTAATTACTTCCGATAAGAAATGTCAATTATTTAATTTTTTTTTTTTTTTCGTAATTTATAATGTAGTTAATGCACACATTGATGTTAATGATGCGTGTTTGTTTAGATGTTTTGTATAAAAGAGATATGAGCTATTGTAATAGATTAAAAATCTCTGTGAATATTTATTGGTCTTTAATTCATTATTTATTTTTTGTTTTATTAGTTGAAAAGAAATTATTTATTATTTTAGTTTTAACTATTAATTTATAAATTAAGAAAAAAATCGTTAATTAAAAATATTTTTTTTTAAAAACAATATGATAAATTTATCGTAAATTTCGGATAAGAAAATTCAATTTTGAAAAAAAAAATGCATATCCGTAAAGTTTTATCTGAAGATAAAAACCCAGCCATAGGTGATAAAATAATAAATATTTATCACCAACCACTGCTGAGTAGAATATATTTACTTTGTTATTATTTTTATTGAGCAACATTTAATTACTGACAAGCTAAATATCGTTGAAGTTAAAGAGGGGTAATAACAGTATTTATATGAATGTGTTGACTATTTCATGCATTGTACAATATGTTAGTAGAGACTTGTCACAAGTAAAGTGAAGTCATAAAACTTTAAGCCGTTTGATCCCACTTAACTTGATTTATTGGACACATCTGAGACCTAAATTAACAAATAAAGTTTTTGTCTGACAGTTTATTAGAAAACAATTCATTTTGGTTGTCAGATCTCGAGTCCGTCAAAATTTTTCGCTAAAATATGGATTTGTCAAAAATTATCAGCAGTAAATTTGATGAAGAAAATTTAAAAAATATCCTGAGCAAAGCGACTGGTCATGAAAGTTCAAAAATTTCTGATACGAGGTGTGAATTTGAAGCTAATTTTGCAAAAGGTGATAATTATCTCTCAGTAGTGCATCGCGTACGGATCCACGGTCTCGTTGATGGTAAACAAATAGAGACTAGAGTAATTATTAAAACATTTCCACGAAATATCGCAACTCGAAAGACTTTCCGGAGTGCGGAATTTTTTGAAAATGAAATTAACTTTTACAACAAGGTAATTATTTGTATTCTTATTATTTATATTTTTGTTTTTTAATGTATTTCATATATTTCCTGCTGGAGTTTTAGGTTATACCTTTAATGGAGAAATTCCTGGAGGCTAAAGGCAAAAAAAATTTTCTACCAGCTCCAAAGTGCTGGGATTCTTATTCTGATGGAGAAAATGATTTTATTGTTCTGGAAGATATCAGAACTCGTGGGTACGGACATATTGCGAGACAAGATCCTTGGAAACTTGAAAATATCAAAGTTATACTGAAAACTTTAGCGCAATTCCACGCTATATCATTCGCGTTTAAAGATCAGTGTCCTGAGGTGTTTTCTCAGATACCAAAAATTCTTAAAGAAAGTTATTACGGTTCTGAAAAACACTGGGCTTGGTATGGAGAGTATTATGTATGATTATTTATTTTTTTATACTTTTATAACAAATATTAAGATATACAAACAATCCAAACTTAATATTAATGAAAAAAAATTTTTCAATGCATCTTATTGTAAATAATAGATATCAAGACAATTTTTTTTTATTTTTCTAAAGTATTAAAATTGTCTAGTGTTATTATTTTCAGTATTACATAATATGAAAGTTAAATTATTTGGAGTAATCCTGAAATATCTAAAACTTTTGATACAATAACTACCCTCATAAAACAAAAGGATTCGAAAGAATTAGAAATAACTTGATTTTTAATCATTTTTTATGATTTCTAATCCTTCCAATTCTTTCTCTTATGGGCGTTTAACACGGAGAAATTCTTTTTAATTCTCTTTTTTAATCAGAGTAATTAGAATTAAGTAAATATTGATTTTCATTTAGATTATAATTTTAAAGTTATGTGAGATTGAATTTTCAGTAATAGCAATAAATTATTAGGCTATTCTGCTCATGTTCATCGATAATTAAATACACGCATGGAATTGTATAGGTAATTAGATGCAGTGAGCAACAACGCAATAAAGTTGTGATTGACGCTTATTACGTATAATTATCTATTATCTCACGCGTATAAAGTATAACTTTAAATTAATTCATATTCAAATGAATCAGATGATTTAAAGGGTATCAAATTTTTTCTAATAAATTTTAGTAAATAATATTTTTTACAATTTTATAATTTTTAGAATTAAAATTTGAAATCATTTTTGAATTATGGCTCATATAAAATTTTTTTATCATTAATTTTTGAATTCTCATTGTCATAAAACAAAATCTTTATTGCACGGCCGGATTTCAAGTTAATAATACAATAGTTAATTTTATAAAAAAATGATAAATAAGTTTGACTACCAAATTTTCGATCATACCCTAAAAAGTCAATATTTCAGGATTCTTCTAAGCTACCAAATTATCAAATCTCATGCTACCTTGATCATGATCATTAAATTCAAATAATTCAAATTAGAATGAGACATTAAACGTCGCCAAGGACGCGGTTTCAAAAGAATACCCAGGATCACCAGAAGAGAAAAAGTTTCTATCGATTCCCGCCCGTTTCTTTTTCGAAAAATCAATGGAGATTTGTAGACATCCCGAAGCTCCAACGTCTGTGGTAACTCAGGGTGACTCTTGGGCAGCTAATTTCATGCTTCATCTATCAGAAAAAAGTTCATCTAGCGACCAAGAACCAGCGGCCATCTTATTGGACTTCCAACTAGCCAGATGCTCCAGTCCAGTCACCGACATCGCCCTCTTTTTGTACACAAGTACCGATAAAGAAACTCGTGATAATCACTTTCAAGATCTTCTGAACTACTATCACTGCAATCTTATCGAAACGGTTGTTTCTCTTGGCTCTAAACCAGACTTGTATCCACTGGATACATTTTTACAAGAGGTATTTCTGACTAAATTACTATCAATTATTACCAGGTTCCGAAAATTGATTAATTAATGATAGTGAATTCTACAGACATCGGAGAATTTTTACAATTTTCATATTAATTCAATTATGATAAAAAAAATATTTTCAAAGATTCGCACTTATAATTTTTTATTCCTACAAATAAAATTTCTTTATTAAATTTTCTTCATGATATTGTAATTGTTATAAAAATTATAAAAATTCTCAAATTTCTGCAAATCTTCATATCATAATTTCATAATTAATTATAATTAATTTTTAGAATTTTTTCAAGAAATAAATGACTGCAAAAAAAAAATTGACATGTAGAAATTAAAAAAAAACAAATTCAATTTTTTTTTTTAATAATTTTTTAGAACAAAATTGTTTGTTAAATAAAATTTCAAAATTGTCAAGTGACTGCTAACTTTAATGTCATTTAAATATCTTCTAGGTGAAGGAGAAATTTGTTCAAGGATTCGGATTTTCAATAGAAGCTCTACCGGTTATGACACTCGACGAATCAGAAGCATTTGATATTGAAGATATTCAGGGAACTGAAGCCGTTAATATTTCTAAAGTATGGAAAGTTAAACCGATAACGTGTAAGAAAAATTTTTTTTTTTTTTTTACCACGGTATTTAATGATAAGATTATAGTTTATGTTATGTATAAATACCAGATAATGTTTATTGTATCATCTAGTTGCTTTATTATTTATCTGTAAGAAGTTATTTCTAACCCAGTGTCCACAAAATATTAGTAAAATTTTTAAATAATCTTATTGAAATATTTGATAAATTTAGCCGATTTTCAATTTTGAATTTAGCCGCGAGTGCTGGAAGCGCTACACTAGCGTTTGGTGCAGATGAATTAGTGACGTGTACCGGGCGTATAAATATTAATTGTAAAGAGTGAATAGATAGAAACTTTGTACTAAAAGTTTGAACTGTAAAATCGTGTTAATTCAAAGATATTAAATTTTTTTTGTGATAAATTTATCATAATGGCGAAAAATAAAGATATTTTAACTGGACTAAGTAAATTATTGACGGAAAAAACACTGGAAAATATTGTAAAACAGGCAACTGGAGGAAAAAACATCGAAATAGTTGATTGGAAAAGTGAGGGAGCTTCTAAGAAAGGTGACAGCTACTTATCTACTGTTACGAGATTGACGATAGAAGCTATTGTTGATAACAAGAAGAATAATTTGAAAGTTGTCATCAAGTCACTGCCGGATAATTTGGGCCGCAGGAAAACTTTTCGCAGCGCTGAATTTTTTCGAAATGAAATAACGTTTTATACCAAGGTTTTGAGATTTTATATTTTTTACTATGATACTGAAATTGAAATGACAATAAAGTTAGCCGGCATTTAACAATTTTTAGAATTTTTCTTATTGAAAAAATTATTACAAAAAAATTTTTTTTTTAAATTTCATTTTCAAAAAATTTGAAAAACTGTAAGTGAAAGTAAAACAAAATATTTTTTTGTTCTAATATAATAAATGAAGCAAAATCAAAAAATAAAAAATCTCGGCTAACTTAATTATTGTAAATTGAAAAATTTTATCAATTTTTGATTTTTGTTTAATTAGAAAATTTATTTTTTTTTTTATAGGTAATGCCGTTATTTAGATCATTCCTAACATCAAAAAACCAGAATCATTTACTGCTAGTACCGGACTGTTACGCTCATATTTTGGATGGCGAAAACGACTTCATTGTTTTAGAAGACGTGACTGTCCGAGGATTCGGTCCGGCTTCGAGGCAAAGTACTTTAAGTATCGAAGAATTCGAGCTTATCCTGAAAGCTATGGCGAGATTCCACGGAGTTTCTTTTGCTTGCAAAGCCAATGACTCTAAAAAATTTTCAAATGTCTCGAATCAGTTGATAGAAACTTATTTCAGTGATAACCATTGGGATTGGTACAAGACGTTTCACGTAAGATTTGCAATTAAATAACCAAATTAAATTATTATAAAGATTTTCATGGATTAAATTTTTCAGGGAGTCGCAATTAAAATTGCAAAGGACGCGATGGTAAAAGAATATCCCGAAACAGAAGAGCAGAAAAAATTTTCAAACATCCAGGGCAATGATTTGTGGCGCAAAAGTGTCCAAGTTTGCTCTCAAACTATGACACCATCATCAGTAATAAATCAAGGAGACGCTTGGGCTCCGAATTTTCTGATGCGCAGCACTGAGTCTGGAGAAAAAGAAGCTTTGCTTCTAGATTTCCAGCTAGCGAGATGCGCTAGTCCAGTTGCTGATCTTTCATTCTTCATTTACTCTTGCTCGGACGCAGGATTGCGCGAAACTCATTTCGATAAGCTGCTGGAGTTTTACTACAAGCATCTCGCGGAGACTATCAAGGTTCTCGGGGGCAATCCGGATAATATTTATAGCCGAGAAACATTTTTTGGCGAAGTACAGAAAGAATTTGGGCATGGATTGAACTTTTGTTTGGAATCAGTCCCTCTGAGTATGTTAGAAGAAGATGAACTGTTTGAGTTAGACGAAATTCAAGGAAACACGGTGGATCTCGCTGATGTTTGGAAACTGAAGCCGATTGAAAATAAAGAAAAGAGAAAGCGGCTTGCTGACATTATCATGCACGCGATCCAACATGATTTTATATAAAAATAAAACGTTTGTTTTAGAGATTGAATCAAAAGTTGTATTAATTTATAATTTATGATATTTAGTTTCTGAATAAATATATAAATGATTTGTACACAAGCTTAAATATTATATATATTTATAGTGACAACGAAGTATTTTAAAAATAGAATATGCGTGACCACAGTGTGGTATTGTAATAAGTAATAATTTATCTATAAAGATTTATCAAGTTTACTTAAGGCATTGTGGATGACAGCCACTTTGCTAATTTAATCGGTTCAAGATTGAGAGTGTAAGCTTTTCTTTAAGCAGCTAGATGTAGCTCTTTAGCAAGTCCACTGGCATCAAATACGATATTATCGTCGTCGTCTTCTTCGTCAAGAGGCAGTGGTCGCATTTCGATGTCTTGCTTGTTTGCGAGTATTCCATATTTTCTGACCATTTGTGCTGGACCGTTGCGTAATCTATAAACAGTATTATTGATAATTTATCTTGGATATTATCGTTAGTTTTATAATTATTCTGAATATATTTTATGAGAAACATCTTTCTTGATTATAATACTCAAATTATTCGGCTGCCCAATTTTAAAACACTTTTTATTTTTATTTTAGTAACATATTATTAAAGTTATCGATTCTGATTTAAAATTTCTAAATACTTTTTCAACAAAAATTTATATAAATTACAATGTTTAATTTAGAACTAATTACTCAATATTTGCCCTGAAAAAAATAAGTTAAAACTAGATATCTTTATCAATAACGGAATATTTTTAATTACTACCTCAGGCGATCAATCAAAATTATCAAAGAAGCAAACTTGTGATTGAAAATGAAATATATTTTCTGAAAATTTAATCTCCTTAGCAATAATTATTTTTTAAAAATGTTCATGACACAAAAAGAATAGATTTTTTGAAATTTGAATTAATACTTGACTCTTCAATTAAAATATTTAAATTATTCATCACTATATTTTACCCATTTATTTTATTTGTAATGAATCACGAGTAACCACAATTATGTGGCTAGTTGATCGATAAATGAAAAATATCATTATAAATACGACTCTAGACTTATAATATATATATATAAAATAGATAAAATTGTTTTATAACTTTTTGTTGCATGTATTTTTTTTTTCAAAATATTTACTTAGTTTTTTTTTTATATATAAAAATTTATGATACTGAAAATTCCTATTTAATATTTTTTTCTATAAACATAAAAAAAATTTTTTTGTGGATAAGTTACTTTCAGTATCATAAAAAATAATTACCTTGTAGAACGAAATATTAAATAGGCGACACCAATAACACTGAGACCGAGGAAAACATAAAAAGCTCTCATCATAGCCCCAGAATCTAGAGATGGTCCATGACCGCTAGGAAGCTGAAGTAAATAAATTATTAATAACAACAACAAAATTTAAACAACTTAAAATACATAAATCAATTAATATTCTATACAAAAAAAAAATAAAATAAAATAAAATACTTACCACAGTCTCAGCAGTTTGATTAGCATTCTGCACAGCAGTGCTTTTATTTTTCAAAGTGCTCGATTTTATTAATTTATCAATATGTTTATTATCACTTACTGATGAAGATGAACTATGACTATTTAATGAATTGTTTAAATTTAAATTACTGATAATGGTAGCATTGTTATGATTATCAAGCTTCGTTTGATTGTTAGCCGGCAATTTTGTATAATTGCCGGCGCTAACACTCGGAACGTCACATCGCGACAGGTTAATCAGGATAAATCCATAAATAATGACCGCTGATGTCGACAACGATCCTGATAAAGTCCATGATAGTAACGATTTAAATTTAATAAAAGAACTAGACGACTTCATTGCCCTGGATGCTTCCCCTTCATACGTGACAGTCTTTTAATCGACAGTAAATTACACAAATAAACAGGCGACAGCTTGTACAAGTAATTAGATTTTTTAAGTAACATTACCACCTCCACGATTGTTATTTATTGACAACTCAATGTACTTGATTTTTTATTTATGTACCAACACATTACTAGTGCGTAAAATGATTCACGATTTTCCCTAACTCTGTGCTGGAGTTTATGTGTGTGTTCATTTGGATTTTAATTTTAGACGTGATCAGTTTTCATAGCTTGTTATTTTCATTTTTTTAATGAGACAAACATACTTGCGCAATGAGAACATACCTTTATTTATGTATTTGTAGTGGAACTGCAGACAACAGCATCATCAATGTTGAATTACTCCACTTTTTACTTGTCCGGCTGCTAGCAAGTGAGGTGACGCTTCTGATTTTCTGTTTCTGGAATTTTCTGCGCAACTACGCAGTTAAATTTTAAATACTTGCGCATGCGTAGTAGTCGTGATATTTAAGTTAGTTGTCACTTGACCATTTTTTAATTTTATTTAACAAAAAAATTTGTTCCAAAAAGTTATTTCTAAAAAATTGCATTTTTAACTTATTAAAATTTCTAAATACCCATTTTTTTATGCAGCAATTTATTTATTAGAAAAATTATTAAATATCGGCTAAATTAATTTTTATGCAGTAGTCATGTCTGCGCAGAGGTCGCTAGTTTGTAGTTTTGCGACAAGCTTCGGTTACGGTAAGGCAGTGAAGACGGTTGCTGCTATCGTGACTCGTAAGAACAATGGAAAGAGTAGACAATTGATACAGACATAAACAATAGATACTTTCGATAATGACAACAAGTATGTTCTGTAAGCAATATATTTTTACGCGTATTATCAAAGTCCGTAGGAACTAAATTGAAAAAATAAACGTCGAGTTTTGATAATAATTTTGGTTAGGAGATGATACATTTATTTATATACTAGAAATAGACGAGAATTGTCATTTTTTTATGACCAATTTATACGTCATGCAAAAAAGATTGATTATATGTGCGTACTGATTTCAGTCAATAATTATCGCGGTTTATTTTTATTTTTATGTATTAAAATTTAGTTTGTTTGGAAATAAAAAATTTTCGGTAGTTTTGTACATCAACGGGAAGTGAAATAAATTAGATGTCGAGTTTATAATTAAAATTCGGTAATTAGTGTGGTGTTAACAGAAATAATTTTTATGAGACATCTGGAAGTGTTTATGCAACAATGTAATTTTCATTGAACTGAAAAAAAAAAATACAGTTGGACATATTTTACTTCAAAAATATACTTTCCTCATTTCTTGAAGATTATTTGCTAGAAAATTAAATGAAGATTATTAATGGTTAGTATACTTAGATAGTTTTAATAATTTCTGTTCAATGATTATAATTTTTATATTTTTTAGGTTCATACGTCGACTTGAGGAGAATGCTAACGAAGGAGAGTGCAGTTAGGTGAGTCATTTTTGATAATACTTGGTTTTTTATGTCAAATTAATTTAGCTAGAAAGTTTAGGTGGGCATATGTTCGATGCAAGGTAAATTCAACCCATAGTTTTTTATTGAGCAAATATCTTGATCAATTTCAAAGATTAGCTGAGTTGAGCAAAAATTATATTAACACAAATAAGGAAAATGATTGTAACTCACAGTTGTTATAATTATTTTTTTTAACTCGTTAAAAAATGACTACAGGTATATGTTTGGTAGTGTTGAATAAATCAAATATTTTAGGCAGGAATTTGTTCCTCTTGGGGAATGTCCATGTTTATATCTATTTTGTCCAGCATCACACGTAAAGTTGTAAAGTATGAAAATGTTCTCGACAAAAACTGCAATTTAATTTAAATTATTACAATTACTCACTAAATTAAAAATATAAGTAGATGAAGGTGTTATATTGCATTTTCTTCAATACAATTTTTTGAATTATTTATACACACGAGAAAAAGTATTTAATACATTTTATTCCCCTCCGGGCGTAAAGCGTCAACTTTAGCCCCGCTGCGCTAAACGAAGTTTCCGCTTTACGCCTTCGTCGGGGAAAAAAATAGTATACACTCTTCGGGAAGTAAATAAGAAAGCCTCAGATCACATGTTTGTTGACCTCGGCTTCGCCTCGGCCAACAATTGCATGTGCTCTGAGACATTTCTTACTTTTCTTCCCTAGGGGTGTAATAAACTATTTTTTGTATATTTTCCGACTGACTGATGAAAATTTTCTTTATAATTTTGATCGATTAGTTCTAAAGTTAATCAAAAGTGTTTTTTTAGACTGCATAACACCTCTATCTATCTATATCTTCAATCAATTGATTATCATTACTCATTATCATTACCATCATAAAGTATCGTAGAGAAAGTACTGGTAATATTCCTGGGACTTCAATAGTTACCGGTGTTTGTGATCTCTGCATTACAAATATTATACCACTGTTTAGTTCTTTTGAGTTTTGGACCCAAGAGGATTCATACAGTGACATTCCAATTTTTTCGCACTAAAAATTATCAATTTTATTATGAGCAAATAGTTATAGGGATTATAAAAATACTACCATCTGCAGGACATTTTCTGCTGGCCATGAAGTAATGTAGAGTGTCGAGGATACAATCACCCAGGAAATCATGAATGGAACTTTGAAAGGTACTGGTTCATTCTATCGTTGATTTTGTAGATCAATTGAAAATTTACTTGTATTATTTTATTGATTGATGTTCAATTAAGGTAGTTGGCGCGTGATAGGCATATCAAGAAAATTATGAAATTTTTTCTATCGAAAGAAAAATACATTAATAATTCATCACTAAAATTTCAGATCAATTGATCACACCGTTTTTGAGTAATTAATTTTCGAAATTGCATATTTTACACGTCGAGGTATAGAGAGATGGTAAAGCTTGTATGAAATCTTCTGTACCACTCGAATGGGCCAAATAATTTCATACTAACTTTACCATATCTCTATACCTCTACGTGTAAAAGATTCAATTTCGAAAATTAATAACTCAAAAACGGTGCGGTCAATTGATCTGAAATTTTGGTGGTGAATTATTAACATATTTATCTTTCGATAGAAAAAATTCTATAATTTTCTTATGATATGCCTATCACGCTCTAACTACCTTAAAGATTTATTCTTACTGAAACAATATGGACTCCGCTGGAAATCGCTGTTAGTACACAAGTACAGCCAGTTGCTGCAAGAATACCACGGCTGCTGATGGCTATTTCTTGAATGTACCTAGTTGAATTAAAAAATAATTTTTAGAATCCCATGTTGTATCTAAATGACACTTGAGTGAATAAGTTCTGTTAGTTTTAAAAGAGTACACGACTTTTTTGAATGATTTTTCCGCTTTTCACCAAAATGGAAAATTTTTCAAAATAATTTCTTAAATATTTTTTCTTTTATTTTCTTTAAATATTAAGAATTAAATGACTAGGGTTAGAAAGAATTAAAAATGATCTTCCCAGAAAATTTTATAAAAATTACCATAATAAATATTGGTGTTTCTTGACACATTCAGCAAACTGTTTATCATCTGTAACATTTTTAAATTCATCACTCAAAAGTTCAAGTCTCGCACCAGCGTACCACAGTAACAGCGCGATTTGGCAGTCAAACGCCGGAATAGAGAGACAATGAATGGTTGCACAACTTTGATGCAAATAAAGCAATTCATATGTAGGATGTCCATCAATCGGAAACGGATAATCCGCGATATTTGGAAATGGCTGAGGTAATGCGAGCGGTGCTAGAATGATTATATGAATAATCAGCAATCCGCTTCCCATGACAGTCAAGTGCAATTTTCCACAACGTTTTATGTATTTTACAAATAATTCTCTTTCATGAAGCTCTGCTTTCTCTACGTACTTCTCCATGTCGTGCAACAAATACTGAAATCAGAAAAAAAAATCGTTAAGTCAAAAGTATAATAGTTACCAATTATGAAGCTTGAAAAAACTTTAATTAAATTCTATACAATACCCGCATTCTTTTGTAATGAACTTTACAAAAAAACATTTTTACAAACGTTTGACTGGTGTTAGAAATGTCAAACAGCGATTTCGTCAAGTTCAAAATATTCTGATACTGATTGTGTGCCGCGTAACACATCGTCATGCAAGCCGTAATTGCCAGAAAAAATGTCGCCCACCACCTTATCTGGAAAATTACGAGCTTCCACTTTGGCGTGCCTTCGTAATTTGGCCATGATGTACCTAGTAATGCTATAAGTTTAGTGAACTTTATTGCAAACTCCGGAGTTGCTTGAAATACCATTTTAGACAAAAGGCTTCTAAAGGAATGAGTCAGTGTTTGAATGAAGATTTAGAACGCTTGCTGCAATTTTATGCTATAATTTTTGTAATTGCTGTTGCATATTTGATTACCTGCTAAGTTTGGGTTTACAGAAAGTGAATTACAGTCCACTGGTACCGATAATCAAAAGTTTTCAAAAAATTTGAATTTATAGAACGGTAATTATGAGTTTAATCAAACACAAGTCAGCTGGGTGCGAGTAATTGATATATTTCAATGGATAATTATCTACTCGCATATTTAAAGGAGAGTATAGAAAGTTTGATGGTTGATAGCTTTGTTATGATGACGTGTCGGGTTACCACCAGACGAACCGGAGCCGCTAATCATATGGTGTAAGATAATTAGTCGCTTATTCATGTAATTTTTGTATGTAGGGAGATGTGTAGTTTTGAGGGAGTAGATAATTGCTGGTGAGTTTTGGTGGGGATTAGAATTCAACTTTAGTCGAGCATACTTCAGTAGAAGTGTGATATGCATTGTGAAAAGTAAGCTTTAAGAAGTTCCGTGTGGCTCCAGTAATTATTCAAAAGATATTTATTAGCTGAAGAGAAAAATTTTTTTTGATTTCTTATATCTACGTTTTGATTGTTGAAACGTTTTTGGTGATTCAAAAATTGTTTCAATGTTGGATTAGTTAAACTATCTGAAAGTAAATATTACAATTGTAAGTTAGTAATTTGTTTGGTTTCATTTTTTTCTTGAAAAAAATTTATATTAAAAATATACGTTGAAGTATAAAAAATGACTAAATGATATAAAAAAATACGTGGAATATGTAGAAAAGATATATTTTCATTAGCTCTTTGGGTCGATTTTTGCATATATTTTATACATAATTTGTGTTTAAACAAGTATATTCTAAAGATGTGTCGAAAATGTATGAAAATATGAAAAAAAATATGTAAAAATTTTCTTTAAAGTAGATAATATTTTGAATACACTTTCCTACATATTTTTTTTTATAAAGTTTGAAGTGTTTTTTTTTTTTTTTTTTTCAATTTTGAACAAAACACTGTTAGCTGAAATTTCGATAAACTTGGCTGAAAATAGTGACCTATGATTGCAGATTTTAATTTTTCTTCTAAACAAAGAAGATTTTTGAAAAAAACTCTTCTCTTCATTCATTTTCTTCCTTCATTTTACGTAAAAAATAAGATAAATTCAAAAATATCAAAACCTATTTTTCACATTATTTTACTTATGTTTTATTATCTCTCTTCAAAAATACTAATTACTTTTAACTTACATGACTACTGATACAATATTTTCTATTATCTGTGAACAAATTTGTGATATTTTATTATATTATAACTTTAATCCTGTATTAATATCTGATGCAATCTTCTACATGAGTCATCAACAAAACTACGTTAGAATCGATATGATTAATCGATCTCCATTTTCGATAGTAGAACACGCAGGGTAGTAAAGTATGAAAATATTTTAGATAGGAACTGAAACAAAAAAAAAACAGTTATTTATAATATTCATATTCATTCATTTTTATTTAAAGATTTTATACACACTGTTGCATAATACGGCAACGAGAGCGAGGGTAATATTCCAGCGACATCAATGCTTGCGACTTTCTGTGATCGTTGTATTACAATTAGTACACTTGTGTTCATTTTCTTGCAGTTTAGAAACCAAGGCGAGTTGTATAATGCTATTCCTACGATTTCGCACTAGATAATTGTGTAAAAATTCTGAGATTATTCCAATTTTACTATTTTATTACTAAAAATGAAGGGATGAATTCCTAAATACCATATGAGCAAGATGTTCACACGGCCAAGCAGTCACATAAAGCACTACGCTCATGATCATTGAAGCAATGATGAAAGGAACTTTGGCAGCTACCGGTTCATTCTAACAGAATTTTAAATACTTTTAATTACTTATTCGTATAACAAGCTACTGTTTTACAACTTTTTTTTTTTTTTTTTTTTCAAATTTTGCAACCCAAATTATTCAATAACAAAATTTCTTCAATTGAAACATTAAAATTTTTCCTAATTTTGAAACATTGATATCGTCTATTTTTTTGATGTATCAAAAAGGGATAGAAAGGAAATTTTAGCGATAAAAAAAAATTGATACATTTACTTATCGACAAAAACATATTAGATTTCCATAAAATTAAATTTAATAAATATTTTTGGATTTGAAAAGTCCTCAAAATAAAATTTTAAATTCTGATATCCAGTGTTATTACCCCAACAATATGAATCCCACTTGTAATGGCAGCCAACACACAATTTATGACAGTAGTCGCAAGAATATGACGGCTACTGTAAGCAATATCTTGAATGTACCTAAAAAATTTCAAAAATTTTTACGTGGAAATCAGATCAAAAACTCCTTGAAGTTTTTAAGAAAACTACCCCAATAAGTATTGATGTTTCTTGACGCACTCATTGAAGGTTTGATAATCAGCGGCATCATGAAATTCTTGGCTCAAAAGCTCAAGCCGTGCCCCAGCGTACCACAGAAGCAATGCAATTTGGCAGTCGAAAGTCAAAATAGAGAGACAATGGATGGTAGCGCAACTTTGGTGCAAATATATCAACTCATAAACAGGATGTTCTTCAGTAGAAAATGGATACTCCACGATATTGGGAAATGGCTGAGGCACTCCAATAGGTGCTATTATTATGATGATAATTGTCATAAATCCGCTCATCATTGAAACTACATGCAATCGTCCACAACGTTTTATGTAAAGTATGAACATTTCCCGCTCGTGAGGTTTGGCATTGAGAACATACTTTTCCATTTCCCACAACAAATACTGCAACAATAAACACAAAATAGATTGATAATTTCTAAAATTCGCTAGTCAAAAATAACAAACCTGCATCTTTTTGTAATGTATTTTGCAAAAAATCATTTTGACGAAAGTTTGAATAGTGTTGACAGCATCAAAAAGAGATTTTGTGAAACTTAATATATTTCGCCAGTGGTTGTAAGCCGCATAGCACATTGGCAAAAAGGCTGATATTGACAGAAAAAATGTTGCCCACCATCTTATTTGAAAGACAACAAATTTCCACTTAGGAGAGCCTGGATAGTTTGGCCACGAAGTACTTAGCAGTGATGTGAACTTAGTAAACGCTATCGCGAACTCAGGAGTTGTTTTGAAAATCATCTTCTGGTGGTTCGGTTACGAATGAGTCAGTCCAATCAAAATAAGACTTGCGTATTAACTTTTGTTCGAATTATATACCCTATAATTTACTAAACGTCGATTTATTATTCCATAATATATTCACGAGTCTAAAACGGTTTTAATATGCAACCTGCAATTATACCTTCGCACCCTACTTGTCGTTTCAAAAAAAATTTCTTTTAAAAATTTTCAAATCTTCCGTTTAAAAATTTTTTCTGTGAACTACTATTAGTTACTCGTAATAAGAAAAAAATTTTGATATTTATGTTTTACGGTAACAATTTTGTTGGACATTAAATTATAGTTAGGCGAAATTTCAAAATATTTTACTTTTGAAATGCCCTGTAGGAAATAATGAAAGGGTTGTAGACTAAGCGGTGTCGATAATAGTTCGTTTAGGTTTATAATCACGTTTATAAATATTAATAAATCCACCCCTACGGAAGGTAGAAGAACAATGAATCTATTTCTGTTTAAATTTTTTGCGAGATAATTACCGGGTATAAGCTTTTATACAAAAGGGTTGTTAATATAATTTTATATTTAATAGTAATAATAGGAATCAGGTGCATTCACCCCGTCTTTTGTGGGGAAATTAAAATTAAAATACTTTGAGTTGCTTAGTTGCAAAACCAAAATAAAGGGATGTATTTCCGCGCATGGTTATTATGGCTTGAAGATAATATATTTAGCCTATCATTATACCTTTAAGTAAAGAGGTGCTTTGCTAGATAATAGCTATGTTTAGTCTGACATGATCGAGCCTTATAACTATCATTATCCACTTATTCACTCAACTAAAACCGGCATCATTAATCTTCAATCACATTTTCTAGTTTTCATGCATAGAATTGTTTCTATTTCATAAAGTGTGATTGTTCAAAGTAAGTCATAAAATTTTTATTATTATATTTTAACGTAATTTATTTACTTTGAACTTATGTATAATTACGCTATTTATTGAAGTGCAGTGTTTTTGGATGATGTTTTTACAAAGATAATTTCTAGTTTATTTAACAACGATTATATACAAGTGCATAGACTTATTGTCTAGGGTAATAAAAATTAATTTTTGTAAATTTTAGTCAATCTAATTAACATTTTTGCTTCTTTTATAATTTACTGTATTAAACAGTATTTTATAAATTAAATATCTAACAATTACATCGAGTGATTAATTAGCCTTCCATTTTGTCCAACATTACTCGCAGCGTTGTGAAGTATGAAAATGTTTTTGATAAAAACTGAAACAAAATTGAAACACATGTTATTATTGTTGTTGATTATGATTGATGATAATGATTAGTTAATTATTAAATACTGTTGCGTAATAAGGCAGCGAAAGTACAGGCAGGACTCCGCTTACTTCAATGGTCGCTGGTTTTTGAGATCTCTGTATTACGATTAAAATACTTTTATTCAGTTCTTTTGAATTTTTGATCCAAGGAGAATTGTATAACGCAATCCCTATATTTTCACACTGAAAAAAATTTATCTATTATCTATATTATTGACTTTTGATTTTCAAAAGTGCTTTCGATTATCATTAAGCGCTTGAAGGGCTCTACCTTTATAGAAAAGTTAACTAGTTTTAAGAGAAGAAAATCTTTAGCCAAAAAAATCATTTTGAAGAATTTATTTTTCTTACATCAAGTAGAAAGGTATTCGAACTTGAAAATTTTCATCCTTCTAGTCAATTTTACTTAGTTCAAATACTTTTCCGGATTTTTTTTTTTAATTATCTATTTGCTCAAAAATTTTTAGTCCTGTTATCTAAACAAAAATTTTTTTCTGTGTACTCGTATGCATTGAGTAAAAAAGTACAATCACAAGCTTGAAGCTTCTCTATGAAATTTCTAATTCAATTTATTGATAGTATATTTCATTGATACAACAACAGCGTCGTATAAACTCTTACCATTTGCGAAAGATGCTCAGATGGCCATGCACAAAGATACAACACCGCCGATAACCCCATCGACAAAACAACAAAGGGTACTTTATCAGCTACCGGTTCATTCTGTTGAAAACTCAAAATATTAAAAAAAATTTATATAAAATTACAACTTTCTCACTGACATAAGGATGTTTCAATATTTCATAAGCTTTATTAAATGTCAATAAACACATGTTAAGTGTTAAATGTTCTTTTCTTTCAAAAAAATGTTTATTAAAAGTTGAAAAACAATCATTTAAATTGAAGAAATGAATAAATTATTTTCAAAGAATTGAATTTATTAACAGTTAATAAATTCTTGTATCAATGCATAAATTAAAAATCATATCCAATAAAATTTTACCCCAACAATATGAACTCCACTGGTGATGACAGCAATCGTGCACATAACAACCGTCGTTGCTAAAATATGACGACTACTTGTTATAATTTCTTCGATGAACCTAGACAGCACATTAAATATGAGTCAAAAACTTTTATAGCGCTAAAAATATTAATTACCACAATAAATACTGGTGTTTTCTGACACATTCTATGAACTGGTAGTTGCTGGTGACATTCTGAAACTCTTCGCTCAACAATTCCAGCCTTGCACTAGCGTACCACAGCAACATAGCAATTTGGCAGTCAAAAACCGGTATTGACATGCAATGAATAGTCGCTATGCTTTGTTGCAAGTAGATAATCTCAAAAGTCGGATGTCCATCCACAGGGAATGGATATTCAGCAATATTTGGAAACGGCTGTGGGACACTTAGTGGCGAAATAATGATCACAAATGCTGCAAAAACAGCAGACATCATTATCGTCACGTGTAATCTTCCACATCTTTTAATGTAATTTATGAATAATTCTCTTTCATTATTTCCTGCTTGAGCAACATGTCCTTCCATTTCACAGAAAAGAAACTGAAAAATAAATTTATAAAAATTAACACACAATCAATACAAAAAATTTGCCCAAAGTTGTTAATAATAACTATCAAATGATTCAATTATAAATGAATTCACAATAGGAAACCTGAAGTTTTCGTAAATGTATTTTGCATAAAAACATTTTGATGAAAGCTTGGCTACAATTGGCAGCATCACACAATGACTTGGTAAAACTCAATATATTATTGGTATTGTTGTATGCGGCGTAGCACATCGGCAGAAATGCCATTATTGACATGATCCAAAAAAACCACCATTTTATAGTGAAAACAATGAGCTGGAACTTGCTCGCTCCTTGGTAGTGAGGCCAAGAACTCCCAAGTATCGAAGTGAATTTGGTGAATGCGATGGCAAACTCTGGGGTTGCTTTGAATATCATTTTCTTCTGGTGGTTCGAAAACGAATGAGCTGATTGTTTGGGTGTGAAGGGTGTGAACCCTCGGTGATACCAAAGATAGCTTCAATGCGTGGATTGGTAATTACTGGTCTGTTACATAGTTGATTAGCTTCAGCCGAAGTTTGCAGTAATGAATTGATAATCAGTAGCTCAAAATACACTTTTAGCGTCGAAAGGGGTTAAAGTGATAATTCTGGAGGCTACCGAGACAACATGGAGCCGCTGATGATAGTGTCAGTGGTGCAATTAAGTACTCAAATATTTACATTCGCGGAATTGTGAGTCTAAGCTACAATTATGAAGAGAGTAGGTGCTGTGGAAATTCAACGTATGAAATTAATTATTTGAGCGCAATGTTTGGATAGTCTTAGTCTCTAGTAATAATTCATGGCCTTTGGGGTAGTGTAAAATTACACTAATTATATGTTAGCTTTTCTATGAAGTGGAGTTCGTTCACCTGGATGATTTTTTTTGCAAAAATATCGCTCAGTGTAAGTCTATGGAGGGTAGTGAACTTCGTACATTGTAACATCTGTTGTAGCACAATTGAATAAAATGATTTCAAACAAAGATAGGTGAATAGTGTAGAGGAGTCAACGAAATTCATTCTAGTGCCGTTGGGATTAGAGTATGATAGTTTGTTTTGAAATTAAATATCCCATTAAGTTAGATTTGGGGTTCAAATTTTATTCTATTTTTTAATAATTTTTAAAGACTATTTATAATTATTATTTTTCAACTTCCCGTTAAGAAAATTGAAAATTTTCAAAAATCGGGAAGTTATTAGTTTCACTCCGTTTTTCGAATATCGAGTTTTGCATTATATTTTTATAAATTATTATCCGATCAATATATCATCTTCAAGTTTGATGCTTTATACTATGTGTGACATTAATTTATCCCTGTTCGTGTTGCTTTTGTATTATTGGAAATGTGTATTAATGGACATTTGAATAAATGGATATGAAAATTTCTAAAAATGAACATTTGATTTTTTGGAAATAACAATAAAAGTATTTAAGTAAAATTAGACATTTATTAAAATGGATAATAACATAAAAAGACCAATAAAAATGGTTAAAAATACAAACGTACAATTGAATAAATGGAACAGTCACTTAATGAACATATGATTTTATGAACAATTGAAAAAATGGACATTTAAATTTTAGGAAAAGTGAATAAATGGATATTTGAATAAATGCCCATCAATAAAAATGAAATTTGTAAAAATGGATATTTGAATAAATAAACTTCGATAAAAAAATACTTACTTAAATGGAAATTAGTAAAAATGGACATTCGTAAAAATGGGCAAATGATTTAAATTTAATTACAAATAATTATAAAGTTGATAAATTATAAAATTAGGGTTTTTGGCATGCGTAAAGTAAAAAGGATGTCAAAAGAGCTGGGAACTTGGCTACCAAGACATCTTCTTCGTAGGTTTTTGCGGAAAACGTTAAAATATCAATTAATTCATTGAACTTAATTTTCCGCAAAAACCTACGGAGGAGATGTCTTGATAGCCGAGTTCCCAGCTCTTCTGACATCCTTTTTACTTTACGCATGCCAAAAACCCTAATTTTATAATTTATCAACTTTATAATTATTTGTAATTAACTTTAAACCATTTGTCCATTTTTATGAATGTCCATTTTTACTAATTTCCATTTAAGTAAGTATTTTTTTATCGAAGTTCATTTATTCAAATATCCATTTATTCACTTTTCCTAAAATTTCAATGTCCATTTTTTCAATTGTTCATAAAATCATATGTTCATTAAGTGACTGTTCCATTTATTCAATTGTACGTTTGTATTTTTATCCATTTTTATTGATGTCTTTTTATATTTTTATCCATTTTAATAAATATCCATTTATATTAATGTCTAATTTTACTTAAATACTTTTATTGTTATTTCCAAAAGAATCAAATGTTCATTTTAAAAAATTTCTATATCCATTTATTCAAATGCCCATAAATACACATTTCCAATAATACAAAAGCAACACGAACAGGGATAAATTAATGTCACGCATAGTAAAAGTTAATGATACTGAAACCAGCAGAAATCTGATAATTTGTAATTTATAACAAAACAATTGTGGTGGAAAAAAAATATTTAAAAAAATTTGTATTTATCATTTTTTTTTAATTTTTAGACGTAGAATTTTTGTTTTAATTTTTTCATAAGATTTTAGTTGTTATATAAATCCAAGTGAAATATCCAGATGGAGACATCTGGCGGATGGTAAAAAAAAAACAAAGTCATTTTGCAGCTGTTGATTGAGAAGAACTGACTTTGTTTTTAATGATTGCGATTTTGCAAATGATTATTAATTAACTATTAGATATTCTTAATTAACAGAAAAATTCGTTTTTTATTTATGAGTGTGAATTTAGCCGACATCCGATAATTGAAAACTTTGATAATCGATAACTCCTGTAATATATCGATTATCACTGTGGGGTGACACTGGCGCGTTTTTTGATTCTCTGTGAGAGCATTTTTTCAAATACGTGATAAATTTATTTGCCGAGCTGTAATATTGAAAATTAATTTTCATTTGGAAATTTTAGAAATATATATTGATAAAAATTGATGAAATTTTATTTTTCTACTACTTTTTTTGAGATTTTCTTGAGCATTTTTTTATTTTATTAAAAAAATTATTAGAATCGACGTTGAGTTTTAAAGGCTAAAAAAAAAGCCTTAATAAAAAAAAAAAAATGCTCTTCTGTATTAGATCAAAATCTACACGAGCATTTTTTTTTTTTAATTTTCTAACTTTATCGTAATAATAATTATTATTATCTTATCCGACAAATTTAATTTTTCATATATTAGCATGCAAACGTTCTATTTAAATATAAAAACACATGATTTGTGTTTATTTTTTTTGTAAATTAGAAGAGCATTTTCATAAAAATAATTTTTTTTTATTTGAACAATAAAAATATTTAAAAATTAATTTTTTTAACTTTAAACATTTATTTATAAACTTTTTAAACTTTTTGACGACAAAACATTGACAAGTAACCTAAATAATTCAATAAACGTCTTGACAAAACTGTTGTTTGTGTTGTTTCTTTTGTTTTCATCGTTTACTCAACTCTCTGTTTTATAACTCGAACTTATAATCGGTCGATAATATTCATTTTCTCTTAGAAATGTTGCTTGAGTGTCGCTACGTTTTCGTGGTGTTGTCATCGCGAATACTGATTCATTTGAACGACTTGGACGTTACTAAACAGACTTTGTTCAATAATTAATACTGTTTTAATAATATTTATAATCAAAATTTGACTTAATAAATATGATCCATGCAAGTATCTTCATAATTTGATCATTTTGAAATAGGTTATCAAACTTTCCAAGAGCAACAGGTTGTAAAAATATTTTTTATCTTAGTCTTTTTAATTTTCATTTATCCATTATTTATAATAATAATAATAGGATTTTATTTGCATGACTAGTGTCTTTTACAAAGTTTT